>PVJN01022315.1:0-33561 GCA_004026805.1 Lasiurus borealis | reverse complement strand
GCGTGGGGTGTGGGGCTGGGAGGGCGGGAGGTTTGGGGGTGGGGATTGGGCGGGGGGCGGGGGTGTTGGGGGGATGTGTGGCGTGGGGGGCGCGGGTGCGGGCGGCGGCGATGGCGCGGGGCTGGGGGGCGGGTCCACGTGGGCGGAAGGGGCCCCGCTGGGCCGCAGGCCGGCGCCCCGGACGCGGGCGGGCGGGCGGGCGGGTGGCGCAGTGGTGGGCGCCCGGAGGCCGTTGACGGAGCAGCGCGCCCGCAGGACGATGTCGGAGAAGCTGCGGCGCTGCCGGCAGGAGCTGGCGGCCGCCATCGACCGCGCCTGGGAGGGCGTCCGCCGCCGCCAGCAGCAGCAGCAGCGGCCCCCGGGCGCCCCCGCCCCGCACCCGCACCCGCCCCCGCCGCCGGGCCGCCCGCCCGCCGCCCCCTTCGCCGCCGAGAACGAGGCCCCGGGCGCGGCCCCCGGCGCCGCCAAGCCGCCCGCCCCCGGCGCCCCGCGGCGGCCGCTCGCCAGCAGGGAGAACGTGCCCGGCCGCCCGCCCGCCGCGCCCTGGAGCCCCGAGCGCGGGGAGGCCCGCGGGGACGCCCTCAGGTGACCCCCCCCACGGTGACCCCCCCATGTCTCCCCCCGGTCCCCCCCATGTCTCCCCCCGTCCCCGCTGGTCCCCGGCAGCGCGGCCTGTCCGGGGGCTCCCCCAACCCGTTCTTCCGGGTCTGCGCCCCAAAAACAGAGTGGGAGCGCGCGCACGTGTGTGTAAGTACATCTGTGAGTGTGAGTGTGTGTGAATGTGTGAGTGTATGTAAGTGTGTGTGTGTGAATGTAGATCAGCGGTTCTCAGCCTGTGGGTGGCGGCCCCATCGGGGGTGGAACTGCACTTTCCCAGGGGCCGCCTGAGACCGTGGGGAAACACAGATACGATTCATTAACAGTAGAAGATGACAGCGTGAAGTAGCAACAAAAATAACTTCATGGCTGGGGGTCCCCACCCCATGAGGAGCGTCTTAAAGGGCCGCGGCCTGAGGAAGGCTGAGAACCGCTGATGTATATGAATGTGTGAGTGTGAATGTGAATGTGTGTGAGAGTGTATGTGTGAGTGTATAAGTGTGTGTGTGAGTGTATATATGAACGTGTATGAGTGTGAATATGTGTGTGAGTGTGAATGTGTGTGGAGCGTGTGTTTGGGGTGAGGGGTGAAGGGTGGGGGGTGGGGGGTGATGGAAAGCAATCGCCCAAAGAGAAGGGGTGAGTGTTAAAGATCCTGGGTTTCCAAGTCACGTTATTTTTTCTTTCCTTTTTCCCGTTAAATAAACCTCTTATTGTTGATAGTATCACAGCTACCTCCCCGCCCCTTCCCCCCCTCCCAGCCCCACCCACCTCGCACTTCATTCTGTGCCCTTTGCCCACGTGGGGGACAGGGCACCCACCCCAGAGCCCTCCTGACTGTGCCGGGGGGTGGGGCTCCCAGGACCTCCCCGTCGCTGCCATCGGGCTGCCAGGGGCGGGGAGCCCAGGCGCCAATGACCTGGCTCTGCCCCAAGTGGTCCTCCGGTCCCAGGCTCGGACCCGTCTGCGATGCCGAGTCGGCGCCTCTGATGGACACTCCCCGTTGTTCCCTAGTCGCAGCTCCGGTGACAGACGGCTGCCCGGACCTCACCTGACACCCGTCAGCCTTTCCCCGAAAGGGCCGGCCGGTGGGGCTCCGGGCTGAGCATCAACCTGAGAACCAGGAGGTCACGATTCGATTCCCCGCCAGCGCACAGGCCCGGGTTGTGGGCTCATCCCCGGTTGGGGGCGCGCAGGAGGCAGCTGATCCATGATTCTCATCACTGATGTTCCCCCTTCTGAAATCAATAAAAATATTAAAAAAAAATACATTAAAAAAATAAAAGTAAAATAAATATTTTTCTTGGAAGAGGCTCTAATTTTCCACCTTTCCTCCCCGGGGCTGCAGGACGGAGATGGAGAAGGAGCTGAAGGTGGACTCGAATTTGCCCCTCGGCAGTCCTAGCCACGAGGTCACCAAGGACCTGCTGGACATCATCGGTGAGTACGGGGCCGGGGGGGGGGGGGTCAGGGAAGCCGCTCCTTTCTCAGCCGTGTGCTCGGCGGAGACCGGTGGCCCGGAGCCACTTCAGCGCCCCCACAGGCAGCCGGTGGGGGGTGGTGAGGCCGGGGGCCGTGCCCCGAACTTGACGGTTGAGCTGAGGTCGCAGGAAACAGGCCCTAGACACGGGGGATGCCACTGTGGTGGGAACACGTGAGTGTGTGTGTGTGAGTGTATGTGTGTGTGAGTGTGTGCGCGAGTGTGTGTGTGTTTGTGTATGTGTATGTATGAGTATGAGTGAGTGTGTGTGTGTGTGGCTGGTGTAGCTCAGTGGGTTGAGTGCTGCCCCATGAATCAGGAGGTCACAGTTCCATCCCCAGTCAGGGCACGGGTCTGGGGTGCGGGCGTGGTCCCCAGGAGGGGGCGTGCAGGAGGCAGCCCCCATCATGGGTGTTTCTCTCCCTCTCAGTGCCTCTCCCTCTAAAAAGTGAATAGAAACATTAGCTTAAAACAAGTGAACCCCAAAGCTCCGCTCTGACTCCACCGCCGGGAGCGCTGGCTGTGCTGTGGGTCTGGGCAGAGCGTGCTGCACGGCTGCCTTCTGTGGGGGCTGGTGAGCCGGTTCAGTGACCCCCCAACCCCGCACAGTGGGACCACGGCTCCTCCCGGGGGTGCGCCCGGGGGCTGTTGGCTCTTCAGGGCACCGGGTCCCCGCTAGTCACCCCCGAGGTGAGCGGAGGCCTGGCTCCCCCTCCCCGCACATGGAGACCTGTCCTGCCCGAGAGCCGGGACACCCGTGTGCACCCGTGTTCTCCGCCCGCACCCGCGTGGGGCCGCGCACGTGGGTGCAGTGAGAGTCAGAGCGGTGCCGGCCCCGTCAGCTCTGGCCCGCGGTGACGCCGCTCTCCCGCAGACAACACCAGCATCCGCACCATCGAGGAGCTGGCGGGGAAGCTGGAGTTCGAGCACGAGCTGAACCGCGTGTGCGGCCCGTGCGGCGACTCGCCCTTCGCCGAGGAGGCCTGGGCGCTGCTCATGGACGAGAGCCCGCGCAAGGCGGCGGAGGCCGACCCCGGCAGCCTGCGGCGCGCCTTCGACGAGCACAGCGTGGTGCAGACCGTGCTGGAGCTCGAGGAGGACTACCACCTGCTGGGCGCCTTCAAGTACCACGGGGAGTGACCCCCACACTCCCCCTACACCCCCCACACTCTCCTCCTGTGCTCCCGGGGCCGAGTCCCCGCGGCTCTGAGTGTCTGACTGTCCCCTCCCCCCGCCTGTTTCTTTGTTGTTTGAAGGTCAATACACCTGGCACTTGGCCGGTGTGGCCGTGGCCTCTGCTGTGTCTCTTGGTGTTCTTTCCCATGAGCCCCTGCGGCCACAGCCAGGGAGCTTGGGGGGCCCAGGCCCAGGCCCTCCTCTCCCTGCTGCTTCCTCTCCCTGCCTCCTGCACACAGGCCCTGCCCTGCCCCCTGCACACAGGCCCTGCCCTGCCCCCTGCACACAGGCCCTGCCCTGCCCCCTGCACACAGGCCCTGCCCCCTCAGCTGCAGACCAGCCTTCCCTGGGCCCCTGCCCGGCTCAGAGGTTGTGTCCAAGGGGCCGGAGCATCCCTGTCCCTCCTGACTGCGTGTTCTCCTGGGACCCACCCCCGGCTTCAGACCCTGGGTCCTAGCTGGGGTGTGGGGGGGTCGCACACTGCCTCCCGTCCACTTCATGCCTGACCTCATCAGGCCCCTGCAGGCCTGGGACCCTGCGGCCATGGTGGGCAGCGGGGGAGGGAGCCAGACACTGGCCCGAGGGCAGCACAGCCCGAGCCGAGCAGCGGCTCAGCCCCACCCCGGAAGGAGGGCCTCTCAGATGGTTGGCACATCTCGGAGCGTGCCCTCCCTCAGGAACCGGTGGCTGCTGGGAAGTTTGAGCCTCAGACAGCGGCAGGAGGGCCTCCTGGGCTCGTGGGGCGGGATGGGGAGGAGGAGGCCCAGGGACCCCCCTACCTTCCCCCGCCCCCTCCACCCAGCACATTTAGAGGCTCCTGACGGAACCCCGGCTTAGTCCACCACTCCTTCGGGCTCGAGGCTCGGGGCTCGCAGGGGGAGACAGGCACCCGCTCCTCAGCGCACTGGACGGAGGGTGGCAGCTGCTGCACCCCGAGACCGGCCCGGGGCTCCCTCTGCCCTGCAGTGACCCCCGCCTGTGGGGTGGGGGCCAGTTTCCCCTCGGCCTCACTGCCCGCTGCAGGGAGAGGCCGGGCCATGTGCCCCCCGAGGGGCGTGCGCTGCTGTGGGCACCGCAGAGGAAGGCCCCCGCCAGCCCCGCCTGAGGGGCCTGAGGGCTGGACCGGAGATGCCCTCCCGGACAAGCAGGCAGAACAGTCCCAGGAGGCGCCGGGCCTGTGGGGTCGCCCCTGCGGAGACGGAGACGCTCTGCCTCGGGCGCAGCCGCCCAGATGGGAGGCGCCGTGTGTGTGTGTGTGTGTGTGTGTGTGTGTGTGTGTGTGTGTGCGCGCGCGCGCGCGCGGGAGCGGGCGGAGGAAAGGGGTGACAGCTCAGGACAGCGAGGCTGGGCTCGGCCCGCACAGCTTCACAGTGTCCCGCCTCGACGCTCTAACACGGACAGTGTCTTCGGTTTTTACCCCACGTTTGTGAAAATGGAGCTGGGGCAGGCGGCCCGTGTGCAGGGGCCAGGGAGCACGTGTGCAGAAATTGTCATGGTGGAGACATGGAGGGGACACAGAAGGGACACAGGAACACGGAGGGGACATAGAGGGAACATGGAGAGAACATGGGGACATGGATGGGTCACAGAAGGGACACGGCAGGACATGGGGAGGTTATTTTTCTTTCCTGTGTTTTCCACTTGATTGGCGCAAACACGGCGCTGCTGGGGAGGAGGCTATATAGTCACTTGCCCGGGCCCTTCCCCAGCCAGCAAGGCCTCCTGGGAGCCCTTCCCGCGGCCTTGGCGTCAGGAGCTGCTCTGCAGCTGGCAGGTGCGGCTCTAGGATGCAGGGCCCTAACCCGGGGGCGGGGGGCAGAGGCTGGTGGCTCCTGCGCGGGGTGTGCTTTCTTCTTGGTCGGAAAGCGGCAGTTCACGGCCACCTGTGGACTCCTTCCCTGAGCCCCCACTGCTCCCCCCTCCCCCCCACCCCGCAGCCAGGAGCCACCGGGCCCTGAGGCCCGGCCAGCAGTGGCTGCTGTTTGTTTTCACAGGTGTCACTATTGAGTTCCCAGAGGGGGAGGGGGAGAAGAAGAGGGAGGGAGGGGGAGAGGGAGGACAATGGTGAGAAAGAGTCACCCATGGCTGCCTCCTCAGCCTCCCCCGGGGGCTGGAGCCGTAACCGGGCCTGTGCCCTGAGCCTCCTGGTTCCTGTGCGGCCTGAGCCGCTCCCAGCAGCACGCTGTTCGGTGACATTCCCTCCACCGCACACCGCCGTTCCGGGAAGCGGGTCATCCCCGGTACCCGCCCCCCCAGCCCCCCACCCCCCCCTCTGCACTGGCTCCCGAGGAGGCCTCCCTGCCCGGCACTGGCACCGGCAGCTCTCTGCAGTCGCAGGCCGCCCCCCGCAGAGGGGTCTCCGGGCTCCTGGAGGGGCCGGAGCTGGAACAGACGGTCAGTCAGCTCCCTCCCAGGAGGAACCGCGCAGGGTTGGTCTCTGTCTGTCCCCCTCCCCTCTCCCCGCCCCCCGTTTCCTGGGCGAGCCAGACCTCCGCTGGCTGTTTCTGTGGAAACGCCGGACTGCGGCTTGGATTAGCAGAACCAAAATAGGAACCGCAGCTCCGAGAACAAACAGGAGCTCTGGCGCCGGCTCGCCGCACACTGCGCCCTCCAGCCCAGACAGGGCCGGCGCTGCCCAGCTGCCCGTCTCCGCCCACCGTCAGTCCAGAGCCGCCGGGGCCTCGGGCCAGGCCGGCAGGCAGATCTGTACCGGCACCGAGGCGGGAGCTGGTCTCAGAGGCTCCTGGGGCGGCTGGGGGCCGGGGCGGGGGGGGGGGGGCGGCTCAGGAAGAAGGGACAGAAAAAGGAGAGAGCCCGGCCGGGTGGCTCAGTGGCTGAGCGTCGACCTAGGAACCAGGAGGTCACAGTTCAACTCCCGGTCAGGGCCCAGGCCCAGGTGGTGGGCTCGATCAGCCGCCTCCTGCACGCCCCCTACTGGAGATGTGCCTGCAACCAAGTACATGCCCTTGACCGGAATCGAACCCAGGACCTTTCAGTCCTCAGGCCGACACTCTATCCACTGAGCAAACCGGTTTCGGCCATAAAAATACATTTTTAAAAGGAGAGAGAGGAGTGCGTGGCCACGCAGAGGCCAGAGCTGAGCCTGGGAGCAGGGCCAGGTCCAGGCTGGCCGGGGGGGACACAGCGACCTGGGCCTCAGCGCAGCCGGTCTCCGCGGCCCACACCCCCGGCTGTAGGTGGTCGGGACCAGAGTCTGACCTCGCACCAGTGGCCTCTGGGGCCTCTTCTGCCCCGTGAGCTCCGCCTCCGTGTGGCCCCAGCCAGCAGCCTGGGCCCCGGCTTCCTCCGCCTCCGGCTCCCTCACCCCCCGCACCTGCCCCGGCTCCTCGTGCTCTCCTGGACCCTCCACCTCACCCAGGGGCCCGTCCAAAGGGGCCGGGAGACCAGGAGGAGGGGCCAGGCACCTGGGCGGTGCCTTCCCCTGTGCCCCCAGGAGCCCACCTGCCCCGGAGGCGGAGACGCTGTGAGCCATCAGTGATCCGGGAGGCAGGGGCAAGGGGAGAGCCGGGTCTGAACAGTAACGGACGGGCCCGGGTGCGGGGCTGGGCTCGGTGCCGGCGGCGGAAATGCCTGAGGCCTGGCGTAGTTTCCACGCTGCCCAGCCCCGGCAGCACCCCTCCTCCTGAGGGCAGAGCGGCTGTGTTCTGGCTCTTCGGGAGAAACATCCCCGATGAGAGAATCGTGGACCGGCTGCCTCCTGCGCGCCCCACACTGGGGATGGGGCCCCCCACCCGGGCCTGTGCCCCGACCTCCTGGTTCACAGGATGCTCAACCCCTGCGCCACACCGGCCGGCTTTTCTGATGGAGCTCATGTTCCGCGCCCACCCCTTTCGGACGGAGCTGAGTGGGGCCGTGAGCACCGGGAAGCAATGGCGGCGAGGAGGGCGCCTCAGGGTGACATTGGACAATTCTGTGCTGGCATTGGCTTCAGTTTCATCCTCAGACTCGGGCAGGAGTCTCGCCGCGGGAGGAGCCCCGAGGAGGCTCCCTGGGCCCAGGCCATGGGCCTCCCCACCCCCACCCCCACCCCGCGCCTGGGAAGGCAGAGGAGGCCGGCCCAGCATGCGAAGGGCGCTCTGGCCACATCACGCTCAGCGAACCTGCGGGCACAGGGTTAGCCCCGAGGAGCAGACGGACAGACGGCGTGCCCTTTCCTGCCGGCCGCGGGCAGAGGGAGGGGGCATCCTTCCCTGCGCCTTCCACACCCGGTGCCCGAGCTCGCAGTCGCTCTGCCCCTGGCGGCCTGACACCCACGGAATCCGGAGGCACCGATTGCACCACCCGGTCACCGCGCCGCGGGCCTGGCTCCGGCTTTAGCAGCTGGACAGGCCCTTCGGTGAGGCCACGGCCAGACGTGCGGAGGGAGCTCTCTCCACAGGCCTCGGCTTTGAATGAAAAGGATTGAGCTTTCACGCTGGCCAGTGTGGCTCAGTGGATAGAGCGTCAGCCTGCGGACTGAGGAGTCCCGGGTTTGATTCCAGTCCGGGGTGCAGGCTGGATCTCCATGGGGCGTGCAGGAGGCGGCCGGTCCATGATTCTCTCTCATCACAGATGTTTCTACCTCTCCCATTCCCTTCCTCTGTGACATCAGAAGATATATTTAAAAATAAATGATTCAGCTTTCCGCTTAGAGTAATAAATGGCTGCCAGAGGTGCGCCCGGCCCTCCCCCAGGAGCCCAGCCCTGCTCCGCGGTGAAGAGCGGCAAGAGGCGGTGACCAGAGAGGCGGTGACCGGAGAGGCTGCGTTGGAGGAGAGGCAGCGGGACGTGGGGGGAGGGGGGGGTGCCCCGGGCCTTGGAGACCAGGGTGGTGGCGGCCAGAGCGAGGAGTTTGACGTTAAGAATTCAGCGGTTACTGACACTCCGTCTGCTTCCATCCGGGCCCAGCGACATTAGGGGTCACACTGCACCCCCAGGGACCATCCAGCTGTGAGGCCTGCAGCCCCTCCATCCCCCGTCTTCCTGATCCTGAACCTGCTTGTGGCTCTGACAGGGTGGTCTCTCCTCGCTGGGTCTGCTCATCAGCCATCGGCAAAGCAGCTCACACGTGTCTGTCTTTCCATCCCTCCCTCTCGGCCAGGTTTCCCTCCTCAAACCCACTCCGCCCCAAACCTGTGGAGGAAGCAGCCAGGCCAGATCCCTCTGCTCTGCCAGCCTCACACTGACCCTGGGCACCTGCGCCAGAGTGGGGAGCAGGAGGGCCTGGGGCTGAGCCTTCCACCGGCCCCCGGCACCCGGAGAGCCGCCCCCAGGCCCCGGAGAGCCGGCCCCCGGCACCCGGAGAGCCGCAGAGGAGCTGCCCCTGGACGTGCGGCCCGAGGCAGAGGCAGAGCCGCCATGGCCGCAGCTGGGCTGCAGCGAGAGGAGGGCTGTGCTGCAGAGGGGAGCGGCGTGGGGGCCGGTCCCCATGGGTGACACTGCGTTCTGCTCCGGCTGAACACCCCGAGGGCAGGAAAGGTGCAAACACCGACTTGCCAACCACCGCCCCGTGTTGGCGCTCAGAGGCTCCTGTCTCATTGCTTTGCCCCGGCGGATTCTGGGAGCCGCCCGTGTGGTGAGTGGGAGCACGGCCCTGCCAATGGGAATACTGTACAGGAAGGGCATGTGTCAGCCGCCTGAGCTCTCCTGGCCCCGAGCAGGGCGGGGAGAAGGCGGGATGGTAACAGCCGGGGGTCTCATGTGCGCCCCAACCCTGCAGGCCCTGTGGGCCCGTTTCTGGCCCTGGACGCCTGGCGCTGGGAAAGCCTGGCGGCGGCCAAACAGCAGCAGCCGCTCTGCCGCCCTCGGCTCCTCCCCGCACCGGCCCGTCTGCAGCCCCCTCCCCTCCGAGCGATTCCCTCGCATCCAGTCCATCCGCCGCCGGGGCCTCTGGGCCTCAGCCTCAGCCCGTCCCCCGGAGGGACTGAACCGGACAGTGGAGGAGGGACCGGCTGGCGGGGCCCGGGAGGAAAGCCCACATCTCACTCCCCACGGACTTCCTGCAGCTGCTGAGAGCGGTTAACGCGAGGAAAAGCACGATCGGAAAAGTTCCATCTTTATCATTTTCACCAAAGAAACACATTGCAAAACAACAACTACAGCCAGAGCTGAAGGGGAAGCACCGTGACCCCAGCCCTGCTCTCCCCGCGCCACGGCCACTGCCTCCCGGGCGTCATCGAAGGGCGGGCAGGGAGCCATGTGGCTGGCAGCACCCGGGACCTGTCTGGTGCCACCTCTGGCGGCAGCTTCAGCGCTCTGTTCCCCGGGACGGACGAGCTTGCGGCCCGTTTAGAGCTTTGCATGCTGGGAGATAGAACCCTCTGGAGGCCCCACGTGTAGAGAATATTTTGAAGAAGAGCGTTTGGCGATCCTGCTCCTGCAGCCCCGGCTGGGAGAGGCCCTTTGCTCTCAGGGTTCCCTTGGAGCCAGCGCCCCGGCACCCCACAAAGCGCCATGGCCCAGGGGCCCAGCTCTCCCCCGGCCTCACTGCAGGAAGAAAGGTGCGCTTGGCCCAGCCCCGGGCGCGGCAGCAGCGGGTGCAGAGGCCAGGCCCGCGCCCTCCCTGGCAGGCGCTCTGGCCCCGGGGCAGCGGCGTCTCTCGGGGACCAGCCGCCTCCGGCCCGTCAGCCGCTCTCGTCGCTGCTGTCGAAGCCCAGGTGGTAGAGCACCGCCTTCCCCGGCTGCTTGGCCTCCGGGGACTGGGAGCTTCCGGGGTGGAGGTCACTGAACCAGCGCATTTGGGGGTCCCCCTGGGAGCTGTCAGAACGCTGGCTGTTGTTCCGGGAGGAGGGCCCCCCGAGCGGCGGGGGGGCCCGGGGCGCGGCCGGCCCTGGCCTGGGTGCTCCTCGGGGATCGGGCCGCGTGGGGTTCCGGCCTGGGAGCCCCCGGCGCAGGGGCTGAGCACCGCGTCCCGGTGGCTCCGGGAGGCGCCTCGGTGAGCCGGGACCGGGGGGCTTGAGAGCACCGGCTTTGCTCCGGGGTTGCTCCTGCCTCCTGGAGGGGGGCCTGCCTCTGCGGGTGCTCCTGGGCGGCTGGCCTGCCCTCCCATGGTCTCCGGCCACCCGCCCCTGCTCGGCGGGGTCCCGGGCAAACCCGGCTTTGGCTGGGCGCTGCGGGCTGGCGGCAAGGTTGTCCCCGTCCAGGGGCAGACGCCGCGAGGCTCCTCGGGCAGCCGGGTGCCGGACGCCAGAGGCCCGGCGGCCGCGGATGCTGGCGCCCGCGTGCTCCGAGCTGGTCTTCGGGGGAGGCTGGCCCCTGAGGTCCGTCTGCGCGGCCTTGTCCCGGGCTCCCCTGCTTCTCTTCCCTTCCCCGCCCGCCTCTGCGGGCCGAGCTGCCCTCTTCGCGCCCTCGCCCCAGCCGTCACACTCCCCAGGCCGAGGGGTGCCCCTCCTCTGCTCCCCCTCCGCAGGGAGGGCCTGGGCCTGCGGGGCGGGGCTGAGGCTCCGGGCCCGAGGGGGTGAGGTCTGGGAAGTGCCGTCTCTCACGTGCGTGGGGCCCCGAACCCCCGAAAGGAAGCTCCTCAGCTCGGCCAGGGCGCCAGGCACATCGAGCTGGGCCAGCTGCTCGCGCAGCTGCTGCAGGTCCTTGCTGTGCTGGGCGGCCACCGCCCCCAGCTGCTCCAGGTCCGACCTCATCGCGGTGACCGCCGCCTGTCGCTGGGCAAGGCAGTGAGGAGGAAGAGTCACCAGCACAGCCTGCCCAGAGGCCCGCCCCTGCCGGGCCCGGGAAAGGGAGCTCCCTCCCCGCCCGGGTCCGGGCCGTGTTGGGTGGGCCTCTGCTCCCGGTGACAACGTGCGTTACAGAGGCCTCCGGGCCTCGGGGACAGAGTGGACACACGGCGGCCAGGGGCTGGCCCGTACTCACGGCTTCGGACGTCGCCTGCATCTCCAGGATGGCCCGCTCCACGCTGCCTCTGCCCTGCGCCGCTTCCCGCATCACGTCCTGCTGGGCCCGCGCCGAGTCTTGCACTAAACACAGAACGCGGACGGCTCACCCTCCGGGGCCGGGGACGTGTCCGGCCACAGGGGTGCGGCGGGGGGCTGGCCGGCCCGCAGCTGCTCTGCTAGCGGACAAGCCTGGCCGAGGAGAGGACGCCAGAGCACGGGCTTCCTCCCCCGCCCTGGTCGGCAAACTGCGGCTCACCAGCCCCCTGCGGCTCTTTGGCCCCTTGAGTGTGGCTCTTCCACAAAACACCCGTGCGGGCGCCTCGCAGTGCGAGGGGAACTTGGTGGCCCACGCGCAGAAGTGGGTTTCGCTCTCCACACAATGCCCCGCTGATAGTCGGCTCTGCTGACTATGAGTTTGCCGACCACGGCCCGTCTGCCTCTCCCCGAGGACAGCCTGCCCGGCACGCAGCCTCAGCGCCTCGGGGACCTCACCCCAGGGCCCAGCTCCGGCCCCGCCCTCGGAGGGCCTCCGGGAGGGCAGCTGCGGTCCTGCCCTGAGACCTTCCCTGGAGCTGCCGCTGGCCCCACCGGCCACACTTCACACTGGCTCCCCCTCCCCAGCCTCCCCCCCTCTCGGCCATGCTTCTAAGCGACTCCCGCCCTGGCCTGTGCTGCTCCTCCCTCCGCTGGACACTTGTCCTCCGTCCGGTCACTCCTCCCTCCATCAGCCCCCAGGTCCGGGTCACGGGCTTCCTTCCAGTTGTTCCTCTGCTCTCCGCCTCCTCCTCTCCCGTCGGCCTGGGCGCCCCTCTCCTGCTGGTGGCACTGCCAGCTCTACCATCTGTCTCACCCTCCACCTCTATCCCAGCCACGTGGCGCGCCCGGGCGTGGCGACCTGCGTGCTGGCTGCTCAGGCCCGATCGGGGGCCCTATTTTGCACGTGGATTTACATATGTTTATTTAATGACAGTTGTTGCCATGAGTCACGCCCTCCTCTGTAGACCGCTGTCATGTGAAGACGCTTTACGTTTAGTCAATGCACACTTTCGAGAGAGAGAGAAGGTCATGAGGCTGAGGAGCAGGGGAGCCCAGAACGAGGGTCTGAAGAAGGATCCGCGCTCTGGAGCCACAGCGGAGCTCCAGATGGCAGTGAGCCAGCACACATCCCAGGAGGGGGACAGAGGCTTCCGGCCGGTCATGGCGACAGGAGGGCACCCGCTGGGAGAATAAGCAAGCGAAGACGGAGGGGAGGAGCCGGGGAAGGAGCTGCCCGGTGAAGGTCTGCAGGCCCAGAGGCAGCAAGTGCCGGGCCTGAGGCGAAGGGAGGCTGAAGGGGGAGCAGCCGGGCCGGTGCTGCTGCTGCAAAAAATTTAAAAAAAAAACGTGTCCTGCGTTGTTTTTTTGTGTGTTTTTTTGGTGCCGTGACTCGGATGATCTGCGGATTTTACCACAGAAAAGCGTAAGAGTTTTTATTAGAGTCCTGCGTCAGCAGCTGGAAAAGGATGTTTACTTCTATTTCCAGTCCCGCATTCCTGTTCCTAAACCAATTGTTTCGTGGTTTCGCAGACAGCCGAGCAGGCCTTTCGGTGGAGGCCAACGTCATTGCCCCGGGTGTTCCTAAACGGCAGTGTTCCTTAGCAACAGCGCACGTGGCCAACACGGAGGCAGAGGCGAGGCCGAGCGAAGCGCTGAGCCTGGAGCGGTGCTCGGAGCACAGCTGTGCCGTGTTCTCCCTCGTCCCCTGGAAACACGCCTTCCTCCCGGAGCGTTTGTATTAAGCTCATTACTTCAAAGTCTTTTTTCTTTTAAAAAGTTTCTGGAAACGACTCAAAGCCATAACGGTGGAACACAATGAAAATGATCACACCTCTCCATGCAGACCTTGGCTCCACTTCCTGGATTTCATATTATGAGCCGTTTCTAGAATTTTGTGCTGCTACATATGCATATCCATAGAAACAGATCATGCGTGTGTGTGTGTGTGTGTGTGTGTGTGTGTGTGTCCTGTCCTCCAGAAGGGGACTCACTTCATTTCTGCTTTGGCTCTAAACAGCAGATATTTTTAACTTTTTTGTGAAAATGCCACTTTAAATCCACTCCCGTGTTCTGGCCAGTCTGTCGGTCTCCCTGCAGCGTTCTTCCTTCTGAGCGACTGGGTAGCGGCTCCGTTGAGACAAGATGGGGTTCTGATGACCAGCGACTCCCCTCGTCTCTGTGGTTTTGCTTTCCCTGCCATGCTGCGAGCCAGAGCAACGGTCTCGGGGCCCGTGTATCAAAGGAGATTCCTCAGCCAAAACCGGTTTGGCTCAGTGGATAGAGCATCAGCCTGCGGACTGAAAGGTCCCGGGTTCGATTTCGGTCAAGGGCACGTACCTTGCTTGTGGGCACATCCCCAGTAGGGGGCGTGCAAAAGGCAGCTGATGGATGTTTCTCTCTCTTCTTGGATGTTTCTGACTCTCTCTCCCTTTCTCTCTGTCTCTCTGTAAAATATCAATAAAATATATTAATTTTTTTTTATAAAAGGAGATTCCTCAGTCCCCCTTTTTCCCAAGTGACTCTCCCCACTGTTCACTGACTGGCCACGCTCCTCCACTAGGTGTGTCCTGGAGCAAACTCTGTGCAAATAAATGAGTTCTCTTCATCGAACAAGGAGGGAATATTGCCTCCAGCCTGGCTCTCATTATGGGCCTCATTCTTCATCACATATGCTTCCTTCTTTTTATTATCCTATGATCATATATACATATTTTTAATGTTTTTTAAATCCTCACCCGAGGATATTTCCTCGTTGATTTTTAGAGAGAAGGGAAGCGAGAGGAAAGCCAGAGAGAAATGTCGATGTGAGAAACACATCAATTGGTCGCTTCCTGCCTGAGCCCAGATCAGGGTCTGTCTGGGCTGGGGAGGAGCCTGCAGCCCTGGACCGGAATTGAACCAGGGACCTTCAGTCCGCAGACCAATGCTCTGTCCACTAACTGGTTAGGGCCAAACGATCATATTTTTCAGTAGAACTGATGGCTATTGAGTAAAATACTGCTTTCTTCTAATTAGCTCCCCTAAACCCACGCTAAAGCAGGATGTGGGTGGCCTTGGTGATCCGTTTTATTTATTTTTTAATCCTCACCCGGGGATATTGTCCCCATTGCTTTTGCATGTTTTTATTTTCCTGCCTTTATCAGAACTTAACTCCTCTCCTAACACAAAACACACACCCATCCCAGGGGCAGCTCATGAAAAAGCAGCAACAGACCAGGGCCGTGGAACTGTGTCTCGCACCGTCTGTGTGCCGGGCTCAGGATGCCGTTGCTCCGGAGAGTGGGAGGGAGGGCGGGAGAAGGGGCGGGAGAACATCGATTGGGTGCCTCCTGCAGGAGCCCCGCTGGGGGCCTGAGATCCAACCGGCAACCCAGGTGCGTGCCCTTAACTGGGAATGGAATGTGGGCCGATGCTCTGACCACTGGACCCCCAGCCAGGGCAGAATCTCATTCCATCACTCTGGTGCCTGTGTCCTTAGGGGAGGAACAGAGAGTTCGACTGAATGGCTTTGAGTCATCTTCTGGGGGAACCGGCCGACTGGGAAGGCACCAATTTCACTCAGCAGAGGCCTGTTCCCGCAGCGGACTCCCCCTTCCTGGGGGTGCGGCGCTCACACTGACGCCTGCAGGTCCATCCAGTGCTCTGGGCCGGCCGGGCTGCCTGGCCGGGGACAGAGGACTTGCCTGCTGCTCCCCCGGGACTAACTTCCTGCTCCTCATCACCACCTGCCAAGAGGGGGTGCCTGAGGGCAGGTACCGGTGCCCATTTTCCGGAATGACGGGCTTTCTAATGATGCGATGCCCAGTCTCCCCGCTCTTCTGCGGCTGGCTCTCTTCCGAGGCTGCCTCCTGACTGCCGAGGAGCCCTCAGGGGTGGGGTTCAGGCTGAACCTCCTATAAGCCAGGCTGAGCGACAGAGCCCACTGCCTGGATGTGGGTGGGGCCTTGGGTGCTCCCGGTCCCTGTTCCGGACCTTCCACGTGCCAGCGCTGCTGCAATCCGTCCGTCACTCACGGCTTTAACGCGGGAAGCAGAGTGCGCTCCGTGGGCCGTTGGGGTGAGATTCCTGCCACGTGACACAAAGGCAGCACCCAGCACCCCGCTCTGCTCTGCTGCTTGTCTGGCTCCAGCCCCGATTCCCAGCAGCCGCCGGCCGCCTGTGTGGGCTGCCGGTGGAAGCCAGCAGACACACGGCGCTTCTGCGCAGACATATGGGGCTGGTTTCTGAGCCACAGGCAGTCATTTCTGTGAACCGTGAGCAATCTGCCGTGGCTGAGTGGGCCGGCGCGTGTGTTTCTAATGGGAAACAAACACGACGAACGCCAACAAGTGCGGTGCGGCCACAGCTCGCTGTCTCGCTGTCGGATCGGGCGGTGCCCGCCGAGGAGGCTGCGCGGTGGCTCTGGTGTTTACTGGGGACAGGACCGTGGTTTCAGCTAAACTCAGTTCACTAATGGGCAGGGCAGGGACCCTCCAGACTGCAGTCGTAACAGAGGCTCAGCAAGGTCCTGTGAGTCGCCGTGAAAGCTCTGGGTGAAGCCGAGCAGCGGGAGAGCAGCGGTGACGGGCGTTCCTGACCGGAGGGAGCCGCCCCTCTCTCTCTCGCCCCAGCGGAGCAGTGCCCGTCCGGACGCACAGCCGGCCAGTCCCTGAGCCGGGGCAGCCGCCACAGCAGCGCGCTGAGAGATCGGGGGAGCTCAGCGGTGGCCGGGTGGACGATCCGCGCCGCCCAGAAGGCCTCTAGGGACAGGGCCTTCCCACCGGGGGCCCCCCGTTCCGGGCGCGTCGCCTCTGCAGGACCAGCCTCCGGCCCAGCCTGGCCTCGGAAGCGCAGAATGGAACCCCACTGCCGCAGACACCCGGCCAGGGTCACGGAGGTCACACCCGCTCCGGGGCCCTCTGCTGACTGACGCCCTCCAACAGGGGACACTCACGGGTCTGGGCCACCGCCTCCAAGGAATCCAAAATAGACTGGCTTCTCGAACTGAGATGTTCCTCCGACTTTTCCACCGATGTCTGCAGCTGAGAAGCCCAACAGTAAGAAAAAGTCAGACTGTTACTAACTGGAGAATCGTCATTTAATGATAAAGTTAATATATTGCTATTCGACATGAACTAACATCAAGACACCATAATTGTTCAAGGGTAAGAGGCCCAGCTCTGTGAGATGCGGCTCCGCTCACCTTGTGCAGGCTTTCCCGGACCTGGGAGATGCAGCTGTAGAGCGCCTCACTGGAGGGGGAGAGAGAGAAAACACGTTGGTGGAATATGAAACCGGATTCCATGAAAGCAGGCACCACCTCATGCACCAAACTAGCCCTTGGTCGGAGGGAGAGACCCAACTCTGCGGAACCTCCGTGTCCAGCTGAGGAGGGAGAACATAGCTTTTCATGGCCATTTCCAGGCAAAGCACTTTTGTCTTTGTCCTCCTATGTGGCTCTTAGATGGGGCTACATTTTAGCAGCTCACGGGTTACCACAGGAGGACAGACAGGCTTTGACGGTTCTATGCCACACGACTACATGTTAGTCAGTGATGGACCACGTATACATCTTAGCTCCCGTAAGATAACGGAGCTGAAAATTCCCTATCACCTCGTTACCCCTAACTCCTGGACACAGCTTTAGCCAATAGTCAAAATAATAGAATGAGGAAGTAGGGAGACAATTCTGGAAACAATATTCTTTTTTAATATATATTTTTAATGATTTTAGAGAGAGATAGGGAGAGAGATAGAAAGGTCAATGATGAGATTTATTGATCAGCTGCCTCCTGCATGCCCCACACTGGGGACTGAGCCCACAACCGAGGCATGTGCCCTGACCGGGAATTGAACTGTGACCTCCTGGTTCATAGGTCCATGCTCAATCACAAAGCCATGCCTGCTGGGCAATATTCATTTCTAATGGAAAAGAAATTATAATTATTCCTCAAATAAATATCCTGCTTTTGAAAAGATTCAGATATGGATTGTCATTTAAACATTTTACAGTTTTTGTTTCTTTAATCTACTTAATACAACTATAAATATTAATCTTCAAACCCCAATAGGACAACTCTTCATACCAAATCTTTTTGTGCTCCACCAGACCAACTTTGAAAGGAGAATTTAATAGAACCATTTAGAAATCTACAAACCATATGGTTGGGTTTTTTTTTCCATGAAAGATATTGGTATATTACCAATATAAAAATATTAAAAATATCTAAAAATATCTATATTAAAAATAAAAAGTAAATTGATTAAGGATATTAAGAATAGAATGTTATTAAAATCTAAAAGCAGCCGAAACAGGTTTGGCTCAGTGACTAGAGCGTTGGCCTGCGGACTGAAAGGTCCTGGGTTCTATTCTGGTCAAGGGCACGTACGTACCTTGGTTGTGGACACACCCCCAGTGGGTGTATAGGAGGCAGCTGATCGATGTTTCTTATTCTCTATCTCTCTCCTTTCCTCTCTGTAAAAATCAATAAAATATATTTTTTTAAATGTAAAAACAGAGAAGGACCTAGAAATATAACAGAAATTAAATATAATAGAGACATAATAGAAATAGAAGTAGAGATAAAAATATGGTAGAAATAGCTAAGGAAAGACGATAGAAAACAGAACAAAAGACAAAGAGATGGAAAATAGTTTTTTTTTTTTTTAAATATATTTTATTGATTTTTCACAGAGAGGAAAGGAGAGGGATAGAGAGTTAGAAACATCGATGAGAGAGAGACATCGATCAGCTGCCTCTTGCACGCCCCACAGTGGAGATGTGCCCGCAACCAAGGTACATGCCCTTGACCGGAATCAAACCTGGGACCTTTCAGTCCGCAGGCCGACGCTCTATCCACTGAGCCAAACCGGTTTTGGCGGAAAATAGTTTTTAAAAGTTAGAGGATCAATGAAGGAGATCCAACCCATAACCAACATTGGAGATAAAAAAGAGGACCCAAACCGGTTTGGCTCAGTGGATAGAGCGTCAGCCTGCGGACTGAAGGGTCCCAGGTTCGATTCCGGCGGGGGGCATGTACCTTGGTTGCAGGCACATCCCCAGTGGGGGGCGTGCAGGAGACGGCTGATCGATGTTTCTCTCTCACCGATGTTTCTAACTCTCTATCCCTCTCCCTTCCTCTCTGTAAAAATCAATAAAATATATATTTTTAAAAAAGATTGAAAAATGTTTCTATAGCTATATTGGATTTTATTTTTTGCCAGAATTTATTAAAATTATGATTTTTCTGCCTATCATATCAACCAATATTTTAAGCTTGAACATTTCTGTTGATTCATGGGAGAGCGCCCCAGGGTGGCTAAAAGGATGTCTAGTGGTTTGAGGCAGAAGCTCAGGCAAAAGCCAGACGCCAGGGACGCAGAGGGGTCCCTCACTGGCCTCTGGACTCAAAGGCTCCTCCTGCTAGAGGAGCAGCTGTTCTTTAAAATAAGAAAAAACCTTAAAGGATCAGAGACGTCCCTCCTTCCTTCCCCCCTGACCCCTCCCCTGCGGAGGAGCCTTTGGAAAGATGACTGCCCGCAGCCTGGGGCCCGCAGAGGCGAGGCAGGTGCCGCCCATCTTCTGGGTGAGTTTCGCCTCTTCACCCCGGAAGCAATTCTCCAGGAAGTCAGGGCTGAGGGCCTGCGTGGGTCGAATCCAGGGCCTGGTTCAGGTGCTCTAGAACTGTGCTGGCTTCCACGGCGTCCTGAGTTTGCCACTCAGCCTGGCAGGCTTCAGCGCGTCCTGGAGGAGAACGCCGCCACCGTGCTGTTTGCATCTTTGAGACACGGGACACCCTCGCGCTTCCTCTCGGCCAGCTCACAGAAGTGGCCCACGCCCCCAGCGCCGCCATGGTCGCATGGAAGCCCAGAGCGGTAGGTGTAGGCGGCCATGGGGGGCGGGTCGACCAGGCGGTTGGAATTCCACCTCGATGGAATAATTCTTACGAGTCTGGGAGCTCATGGTTGTTCGGCAATAGGGAGTTAAGGTAAAAAACAAAACGAAACAAAACCGTATTGGCTGGTCTCAGAGGATGAGGATGGCTGAGGTGGTTGGAGGTGGTTGGAGGGTGGTCAGAGGCTGGAAGACAGGGGGGCTCGGGGTCTGTTCTGTCCGCTGGTGAAGAAGGTCCAGGGACTGGCAAGGGGACGCTGCCTTGAATTCTCTTTAACAGAGAGACATTCCCCAGAGTCCTCACCATCTATTTTCTCTCTGTAAACACTATATACTTTTTTTCCATCTTGTAAATAATGGTTAACAGAAATTCATTTCACTACAGAAAATAGAGAAAATGAAACAGAGAGAAAGAAGAGAGGAAAGCCAGAAGGAAGGAAGGAAATATCAAGTGGAACTCAATGTTTCACGGATTTTTCAGTTCAGAAACATCAAACAAAATATAACCCAAAGGCCTGAGAACAGAAACATTAAGACCGATCTGTCTGCCGCGTGAGAGCAGGAGGGACCCTGCCCACCTGCAGCCCTGCCACAGCCGTGAGGGCCTCTGAGAAGCCCCTCGGGTGCCAGAGCCTGGGTTCCGGGGAAAGAAGTCTGTCAAAGTCTGGGGAGGTTTTTTTATCAACAGAACCAAAGTCTTTAAGTAGAGCATTTTGCTTTTCTAACGAAAGGAGATAGTTGTCCAGTATAACAGACTCCTAATCTAGGAATTCTTTTAAAAATTCTGGCCCTTCAACATCAGAGCACTAATGCTGATGCTAAGCAGTACATCTTCACTGCCACAGAGATGATAAAGCATATCTCTGCTTGCATGTAATGATTTCTGTGATGCCTAAAGATGTAGGCTTGGTAAGAACTTACTAAGAAATTAACTTGTTAATGTTCCTCAATGGCTTAACTGTATTTAAAAACTACAGGCCAGGTGCATGAAATTCGTGCACAGGTGGGCCCCGTAGGCCTTGCTGGTGATCAAGGCGATTAGGTTCCCAGCCTCCTCCTTCCCTCGCCGCCTGTGTCAGCCACCCACCCCTGGTTCCCGGTCCAGCCCGGAGCTTGACCCCAATTGGTGATGGGGGCCTGTGGACTGGGGGCAGCTCCTGCATTGAACGTCTTCCCCCTGGTGGTCACTGTGCGTCATAGTGACAGGTCGTTCGGTCATTCCGTTGTAATGGTCGTGTAGGCTTTTATATATAGGGAAGATATTGCACCTCTAAATTATTCACATATTTGTTTTAAAAATCAGTAACACTAAAAGAATATCAAGTTTAGGGTATATCTGAAAAAAGAGCAACATTTCAAAGTGAGAAAATCAGCCTGCACTGTAGACTTAAGAATTTACATGCTATGTTCTTTTTTTCTTTTTTAAAATATATTTTTATTGATTTCTGAGAGGAAAGGAGAGGAAGAGAGAGATAGAAACATCAATGATGAGAGATAATCATTGATTGGCCACCTCCTGCACCCCCCCCACTGGAGATCAAGCCCGCAACCCAGGCATATGCCCTTGACTGAAATTGAACCTGGGACCCTTCAGTCTGCAGGCCAACGCTTTATCCACTGGACCAAACCAGCTAGGGCACATGCTATGTTCTTGTTCCTAAAACAGGTAATGTTATCTTATTTCCTAATTCTGATGATCTGAAAAGAAAACAAATTAAAGGCAGAATTTTGGGTAGAGTAACATAATGCTACTTCAATGCTGCATTTCTCTATGAAGTCCTTTAGCTGACTTCTCAGAGGGGCCAAAACTGTGGCAGCCATATTCAAATCTGCTGCAAGTTATACTGACAAGAAAGAAAGAGTAATTTTAAAAATAAATATTTTTATTGATTTCAGAGAGGAAGGGAGAGAGAAACATCAATGAGAAAAGAGAATCATTGATCATCTGCCTCCTACACACCCCCTATTGGAACTGAGCCTGAAACCTGAGCATGTGCCCTGACCAGGAATCAAACTGTGACCCTACTGGTTCACAGGTCCACCCTCAACCACTGAGCCACACTGGCCCGACAAGAGTGCTGTCAGGCTGAAACTGAATTACTATTGGATTCCATTTTCTGCTTCCCTCATAAAAGAGAAGATATCTCGTCTACCTGAAAGGTTTGCATACCTGTCACATTTATCTTTTGCTATTTTCTTTTTCTCCTCAAACTGTTCCAGAAGGCCTTTTGATTTCCCAAGTGGCAAAGGAAGAGGAAATAAGCCTCCATCATTTATATCTTCTTCAAACAGCTGGGGTTTTGTCTGGTACTTTGTGAAAATACTAGGTTCATTCTGTTAAAAAATCACAGCATTTCACATATAAAAATATCTGTAACATTCATTATTTTCTATACAATGCAGAGTCATAATCATAATCCTAGTAAGTGCAAATCATAATATTAAATAACATAGCATGTAGTAGTTCCTTTTTTGTTCATATATACAAGAAAATTATATTTTAAACAAAGCAACTCTTTTTATTAATTTAGTTTCTGTCTTACTGGCCCAGAGAGATATAAAATGCCAGCTAAAATGGCTTAAAATCAATTGCATAAATTTAAAGGCAACAACAGCTAATTATTTTTTCCCATCAACTATTTTATTTGTATCTTTAAATTTGCATTTTTAATTATAGTTTATATAAAATTATTTATATTAGTTTCAGGTGTACAACATAGAATTCAACATTTATAGACCTTCCAAAGACAGATCATCACCTGGGTGACCCAGGTCAGTAACCATCTGTCCTGTCAGTTATTACACTAGAGACCCCGGTGCACAGAACTTGTGCCGGAGTAGCCCTTCCTCCCCCGCTGCTGGCTTCCCTCTGGCACCCGCCCTTCCCTCACAGCCCCAGCTTCGTCCGGAAGGTTGTCTGGAAGGATGTCTGGTCTAATTAGCATATTACGCTTTTATTATTATAGGTTATTGACTCTATCCCCTGTGCCGTACATTATGTTCCTGGGACTTATTTTATACCTGAAGGTTTGTATTTTTTAACCCCCTTCCCCTTTTCTGCCCAACATCCTACCCCTCTCCCCACCTCTGGCAGCCCTCAGTTTGTTTGCTGCACAGAATTATTTATGCTTTCTCTGGGGTGATGTGTTAACATTTTCATATTAACAAGTTTAACTCAAATTGCTGTGCTCAGCTGTTGGTGGACTAGAGTAACTGGTCAGATGGACATGAACTGGCCAGTGGGCATGCGGACACGTGGTGAGCCAATCCCGGCATCCGATGCCAGGCGCACCTGCAGCAGTCAGGGGGGACATTGCTCCTGCATGCCACTGGGCAGTTTTTGTCCTGAAATACTCATCTCCCAGCAAATCCTACTTCTTACAGCACCGAGCTAATCTTCTTTGTTAGGTTCCTATTTGATGCGGATGAATCTGTATATAAAATAAATCTAGTTCCTGACCAAAATACATACATAACATTATTTCTGACTCACAAAAGAAGACATGCTGGTGTTAAAAAGTCAAGGACTCAAGAGACTTGGTTTCTCATTCTGGCTCTAATTTAATAACTCAGAACCCTCATGTCCTTCTTCAAGGAGATAAGGTAGCACAGTACACTGTACTCCACAAAGCACCTGAAATTTCCTAGAAAAGCTGTCCATCTGAAATAAAATTTACGTACTTTATTCCAATTTTTCTGAAGTTTTTTCCCTAGGAAATGTTTATAAACAATAGTATACCTGGTGAGAGAAAATGTCATGCAATGTTTCTAGATCTCTAGAAGTGGTCCAGGCACTGGAACAACTCTACACTAGAGGCCCAGCGCACGACATGTGTGCACTTGTGGGGGTTCCCTCAGCCTGTCTGTGCCCTTTAGCAGCCTGGGAGCCCTCGGGGGTGTGCGTTGGACACTCTCAGCACTGTGGTGGAGGAGAGAGGCTCCCGCCACCACTTTGCGCTTGCCAGCTGTCCACCCAGCTGTGGCTGAGCGGCACTCCTCCTTGGGAGCACACTGAGCACCCGCGGGCAGTTTCTGCCCTGAGCATCTGCCCTGGTGGTCAGTGTGCATCATAGTGACCGATCAGTCTGCTGTTGAGTCAATTTGCATATTACCATTTTATTATATAGGATTATATAGAATGCTTTAGTAATAGGAGAAACTGCAAATATAGAT
This sequence comes from Lasiurus borealis, assembly GCA_004026805.1. NCBI lineage: Eukaryota > Metazoa > Chordata > Mammalia > Chiroptera > Vespertilionidae > Lasiurus > Lasiurus borealis. The sequence goes on along the minus strand of PVJN01022315.1, from coordinate 10,340 downwards.
ATTTTCTCCATATCAAGCTATCAAGTCAAGCGAATCACCAGTAAGCACAAATCCATTTAGAAGAGTAAATATAATTCAACAGAATAAGTCATCTTTATAACTTATCTCGATAATGGCGGTGAAATTGTGCAGAGAAATTCTGACAGTCAGACTCACATCCAGAGACCCCTTCTGTAACGGTTTTGGGTCTCTCAAATGGACACCAACGTCCAAAGGTGCTGACAGGGTCTCTGAACTCTCTGGACAGAACTGGGATCCGAAGAGGAACTGAGAGTCACTGAGACTGGAATAGTCACTCTGATTATTAGCCCAGCTGGATGATTTCGTGGCCCTGAAATTAAGAAGAAAAGAAAACATCTTGAACAAATAAAATCATTCTTCATTTTAGAATATTCTGGGCAGAGTGCTAGCCTATTCTGACTCCCCAGCCCCCTGAACATGCCACTATGGCCTCTACAGAAACAAGGAAAAGTGAATGCCAGGAATTTTGATTACAATAACCCGGGAACAATCAGATGGGAATTCAAACAATAACACCGTTATTACTTGTACAATAGCCCAGTGCTGGACACAGTGTCGCTGCTCAATTAACACACACAGCTGAACGCACAGGGCTTTTACCATCACAGAATAGATGAAAGGATGTGGGAGGCTGCAGCAGTGCAGGCGAGGGGCAGAAACTATAGGGGTAACTCTGTAACCCACAGAAGGGGAGCCTTTTTATGAAATAAACATAACTAAAAGGTCTTTAGTATCAGACTATAGAACTGGAACGCTTACCCAGAGGCTGAGGGAATACTGAGCATATCTTTGATATTCCAGACATTAAAATTCATTTTTTATGATTATTCCTATTAAAAAAGAGAGAGAAACATTTAAAAGGTTAATATAATCCCCCCCAAATTGCTTTGCTGATGATACGTAGATGAGGACATTTCAGTAGTTATATTTTCTTTCAATTAGTGAAAACTCCCATTACCTACGAGCCAGAAGCAGGCATTCTCTTTGTTAAACTTCGTACAAATTTCTCTCCTCGACACCAGAGCCCCGTCACCTGTGAAATAGTAAATCCGACTCCCATCCTCCGCTTTCTAGGTCTTTTCTCTTGCCACCCTACCAATAACCTCCTTTCAGAATAAATCCCAATTCATTGCCTTGAGACAATGATTTAATGTATGACAACAGGATGCTGGGATGCCGAGAGCGCTGAGGAGCTGGGGGGCAAAGCAGCGAGAGGAGCGTGGGGGGTGCTTTGTGCAAAGCCTTTCCCCGGCTCTGACCCGTGCGGCTCAGTGGACAGAGCGTCGGCCTGCAAACTGAAGGGTCCCGGGTTCGATTCCAGTCAAGGGTGTGTCCCTTGCGGTTTCGGGCGCGTCCCTCGTAGGGGGCGTGCAGGAGGCAGCTGGTCGATGTTTCTTTTAATCCCTCTCACTTCCTCTCTGTAAAAAATCAATAAGAAATATTTTTTGAAAAGTCCTCCCACACCTCTCCCGAGCAGCTGCTACTGCCAACACCACACTCTGCGTGCCACACGCGGTTCATTACGAGCAGTGTAGCCCAATTTCATGAAACAAGCCCAATTTCTAAATTTTGCCTCTGATCTCACAGAACATCTATATTGTTACATATTACCATAGATCCCTACACTTACATCTGAATAAAACAAAACAAGTTCTGAATATTGACATTTGGTATACTTTTTATATAACTTAACCTTCTTTAATCTGTTACTCTGAAGTTTCCTAATCTTCTAGGAAAACACGAATTTGGGTGTTTATAGCCACTTCTTTTGCAAGAATGTGAAGTATGTCCCACAGGATCAAGTACAGGTACATCTGCACAACCCAGCTCCATGCCGGGTGCAGTGCTAGATACATGGCAAGGCACCAGGTTAGGCATTTTGTGAGGCAGGCATTTTTACCCTCACATTCATAAAGGAAAGAGGAGACATTACAAAATGAAAAGGCAATCTACAGAATGGGAGAAAGTATTTGTAAATCACGTATTTAATAAAAGCTTAATATCCAAAATGTGTAAAGAACCTATACAGCCTGAGCTGGGTTGGCTCAGTGGATAGAGGGTTGGCCTGTGGCCTGAAGGGTCGGGAGTTCAATTCCGGTCGAGGGCACAGGCCCGGATGAGCTTGGTCCCCTGCAGCGGGTGTACAATCGATACCAAAAAAACGCCAAACTGGTTAAAAATGGGCAGGAGAGCCCTGGCCGGTCTGGCTGTTGGCACCTCGGCCCTGGGACTGCAGGTTCTCGGGTTTGATGCCAGTGAAGGGCACACGCCTGCTGAGGAGGCAACCAATCATGTCTCTCTCATGTTTCTCTCCCTCCTGTTTCCTCCCTCCCTTCCACTCTCTGAAAGCGATGGAAAAACATCCTCTGGTAGGGGGTTAACAATTTTTTTAATTTAAAAAGGATCTACCTATATAAAAGGCTAATATGCTGTGTCCTTCCCTCCATCCAGGTAATGACCTCACATAGCAACGCCAGCTTCCTCTCCCTAGCAACCAGCCTCCTGGGAGTTTCAGCCCAGAAACACCACTTGCTTTGCAGCCAGTGCAAACGTTTCACTGTAACCAAATGTCTGTGAAGGGTTTCCCCTGCCTCATCTCACTCCATCCTCACAGAAGTCCTGGAGGAGGCGGATAGGAGACTCGGTGGAATCCTGTTTTCTTTTCATTAGCCGGAAAATGGAGATTTAAAAAGCTTAGAATTTAACCTTATTGAAAAGGATGATGGGCCTTGAAAATGACTTCAGGTTTTCTCACTGCCTCAGTTAAAGATTTTACTCTTTCTTCCCCCTGCGTGATCGACAATAATAATCTGCTTTATGTTGACATTTACTGCTGAATCGCTGACAACCACCCGGAAGAGAGGTTGGGTGCTTCACTCGCTGGGAGAAGTTTAGCCGCAGCAGAAAGCGGGTCTGACTAAGCGGTTCGCTCTGTACATCTAAGCTGACTCTCACGTGCGCTGCACACACAGCCTCACCAGCACCCGCCACACCGAGTTCCCTCAGTCACTGTCAGTCGTGAATTTGGCTGACGCTTCTATTACAAAGGGTGGATGGCGACATTAAAATATTCTAATTTCCTTTCAACGTGCACAAATTCGTGCACTGGGGCATCTAGTGTAATAGACACACGTGTTTACCTGAAATTCAAATTTAACTAGGTTCCTATGTTTTTACATTTTTAAATTATAATTTACATTCAATGCCTCAGCCATCACCCTCTCTCCACAGCACAGCGCCGCTCGGGTAACTATGTATTTTATTAATTTATCTGGTTGTACAATGTTGAGCACTTTGAGGGCAGGAATTTTTTGCTGTTTCGTTCACTGTTATGTTCCTGGAATCTACAAACTGCGCTCGGCACCTAATAGGCATCAGGAAATATTCAGTGAAATTAGAGGGAAAAATACTTGTGGGCCCGCCCCGCCCCCCGCAGCCCCGGTCCCTCATCGCCTGCCGCCTCGCTTCGCGCTCCGGGCTCGGGCCTGACCCAGAGGCAAACCCCGCGGGCCTCCCGGCTTTCGGTCCGCCCGCTGCCCGGCCCACTCCCTTCCTCGCCGCCCCTGCCAGACTGGGGGTGCGAGGGGGGCGGCACCCGAATAAGCCGGGCTCCGGGAGGACCTGCGCCGCCGTTGCCCTCGCCGGAAGGAGCGGGGCCGGGCGCCGCGAGGCGCACTCCAGCGAGGAAGGAATCCGGATCCTGGAAACTCCCCTCGAGGCCCCCGGGAATTCACTCGATTCCCACCTGCCCGCCCCCTCCCCTCTGCGCCCCGAGAACCAGCCCGAACCCCTCCCGCCGCGACCACGTCAGAGCGCGCACGTGCCTGGGCCCCAGAGCGCCCTGTTGTGGCTTCCAGAGCAGCTGGCCCCCGTGGAAGCCGACTAGGCATGCGCGGCCCCGCCCCCGGGGCCTGCTCTGACCAATGGCGGCCCGGGCCCCGCCCCCTGGGCCGGGCCGCACGTGACCAGGAATTGTAACGGTTCTAACGGTTTTAACGGCCGGGATCCTGGCCGGGTCCGCGCACGCGCACCTCCGGCCCACGCGCGCGCCTCGTGAGGAGCAGTGCCCCTCCCGCTCCGCCAGCCGCCGCGCACGCCCCCGCCCGCCTGCCATTCCCCGCGGAAGGCGGGGTGGAAGGGCGCCCCGGGGCCAGGGCGCGGGAGGGGGTGCTGTGTGGGCCGGGGAGTAGCGGGGTGGGGGGAGAGCTGCCGGTCAGACGGGCCCAGCTGGGAGCCGGGGCCCCTGGGCGCGTGGCGGGAGCCGCCCGAGGGCGCGTGTGGCTCGGGGTGGGGGGGTCCCACCGGGGACCAGGCCGCCGGCCGGCCGCGTGGCTGCAGGAACCCGACTCGGTTCCCTTCCGCCCGGAGCACGTGCCCGGGTGGCGGGCGGGGTGCCCCGTGGAGGCGGCCGGCGCACGATGCCTCCCCGGCCCTCTGAGGGCGAGGGGGGTCTTTTTAAAAAGCGAACCACGGCCGAGGCCTGTGTGGCTCAGTGGATAGAGCGTCGGCCTGCGGACTGAAAGGTCCCGGGTTCGATTCCGGTCAAGAGCATGTACCTTGGTGGCGGGCACATCACCAGTGCGGGGCGTGCAGGAGGCGGCTGATCGATTTCTCTCTCATCGATGTTTCTAACTATCTCTCTCTCTCCCTTTTTCTCTGTGAAACATCGATAAAATATATTAAAGAAAAATAAATAAACCAGGAAGCAGGGTGGTTCCCCGGGGAGGGGAGGTGGGGGATGGGAGCAGATTGCACTGAGGCCCGGGGTCCGAGGGAGGCGGGAGGCGGCTGATCGATGTCTTTCTCTCATCGATATTTTTAACTGTCGCTCTCCCTTCCGCTCTGTGAAACATCGATAAAATATATTAAAGAAAAATACATAAACCAGGAAGCGGGGTGGGTCCCCGGGGCGAGGCGGGGATGGGAGCAGATTGCACTGAGGCCCGGGGTGCGAGGGGGCGGCTCGCAGGTCACGGCATCGAGGACGGTCCCGGTGTGAGGCCCACACGCCGCGCTCCGCCCGGGAAAGTCCCGCCAAAAGCCGGGGGGACGAGGCACTGCCGCCCGGGGAGCCCCGCGGAGGAGGGGGTGCGTGGCCCCGCGCGCCCGTGGCCTCGAACTCGAACCCGGAGCCGCCGCCGCCGCGGGCCGCTGTGGGGCGGCGGTTGCGCTGGGCCATGGCGGGGCGGGCGGGGCGCGGAGCCGGAGGGCCGGCGGGGAGGGCGCCGCGGCCGCGGTCCTGGCCGGAGCCGCGCGGGGCGCCTTCGCCGCGTCCGTCCGTGCGGGGGGCGCGGCGCGGGGGGACCCCCTCGCCCGGCGGCGGCGGCGGCGTTGGCGGCGGGGCCCCCGGGGCGGCTCTGCACGCGGCCCCCGCGGACCGGGCAGCGGGGCCCGGCGCCGGCGGCTTTGTGCGCTCACAGCCCCGCTCACAGTCCCGGTCGCCCGGCAACCGGCGGGGCCTGCGCCGCGGCAGCTCCCGGGCTCGCGGCGCGTCCGCGGCGGCTCCTCCCGGAAGGATGCAGAGTGCGCTCGTGGGCTCCTGGGTAAGGCCCGTCCGGGGCCCCGGCCCGAACCCCGGGACCCTGAGGCCTCAGCCTGGTGCCCCCGCAGGCAGGCCTGGGAGACGCCTCTGCAGCCCCCGGGGCGCCCCCTCCTCGGAGGCTTCCCATCCGGCCAGAAACGCCCCGGGGCCCTGGGTCCGAGGCGCAGGCGGGGGCGGGAGTGGGGGTGGGAGCGGGGTGGGCTCCCCCTCACGCCCGCCTTTGCCACACACACGCAGCACAACAATGGCTTCTACGGGCACTTCCGAGGCCAGTTCAAGAATGAGAGCGCCCTCGAGTACCGCCTGGCGGCCAAGCCCCAGCCCCCCACGGTGTTCCTGCAGCGCTGCAAGGTACCGGCCCCTCGTGGGGAGCCCCGGCCCCCCGGCAGCTGACGGACACCCCATCCTGCGGCCTGGGCCCGGCCAGGCCCCCCTCCTGCAGGCGGAGCGGGAGGAGGGTCAGGGCCGGGTGCGGAGGCCCCGGAGCCGGGAAGGGAGCTGAGGTGGCCGGAGGCGCGGGAGCGGGGACAGGTCTCGGCCTCCTGCTTCCAGGCCTGGGGACCAGGGGGGTGCGGTGCAGGGGGCGGGCGAGGGCCCGGGGAAGGCAGTGTGACAGGTGGGCCCGCAGGGACGGGGAAGGCATGGCCCCCGGAGCCCAGCGGGGGGGAGCGGCTGGCCTGAGCAGCAGGGAGAGCAGCACACCTTCCCCCCGCCCCCCACCTCCCTCCTCCCCTCCAGCGCTTCCGGCCAGAGCGAGGCTCGGGGAGCAGGGGCGGCTCGAGTGGGGGTCTGCGGGCGCCTGCAGCTGCCCTTACGGCCTCCCACTTCCCTCTCCTCCCTCGTGGCTGCAGGCGTCGTGTCCAGGCCTTTCAGACACAAGACATTATTACGCTCTCTTCCCAACCCTGGACGGGGACTGACGGTTCCCTGGGACGCACACTCCCAGTCCTGGTCACGGCTGGGCAGGCCGGCCCCCCGCGGTGCTGGAACTGGGGGTCCCAGTCCTGCATCCCCAGGCAGCCACCCGAGGTCCTGCCCTCCCCGCCCGGTGGCCGCAGACTGGCGGCCTCCACATGCCAACCCAGCCCCCCGGGGGACCCCCGCCCCCGACCTCTGCAGCCCGAGCCCCTGAGCCCCGCCTGCGCAGAGACCATGGTCTTCACCGCTGGGGGAGAGGAGCCCCAGATGGTTAGAACAGGGATGTGGTGAACCCCCCCCCCCGGGGCGGACACTGCCAGCTGCCGGGGATGCACTCTCACCGGGCTCCCAGGGTTTTTACGCTGAAATTTGTATTGAGACGAGTGTAGACACACACAGTTGTGAGAAATAATCGATTCCTTCTACACACTTTGCTCAGTTTCCCCCATGGCGACGCTGTGCCAAGCCAGAGTGCAAGGCCACAGCCAGCCTGGCGGGCGCGGTCGCCTCTCACCCAGGCGTCCCGGCTTCGCTTGTTCTTGTGGCGATGGGTGGGGTCCCTGGCGCTGCCCCCCGTCTCCCGCTGCTCCACCTCCCGTCTGACCCCTGGCATCCACCAGTCTCTCCGTTCCTGAAATGTCACTTCAGAGTGTTCGCTCCTGGGGTGACAGCGCGGACCTGTCGGGGGTTGCTTTTCCTTACTCAGTGTAACCTCCCACAGATGCACCCAGTGGTGTGTATCTACCAGTCGTTCCTTTTTACTGAGCGTGGTCGGTGGGATGTATTCCATTTACTCCACCTACTGCGGACTCTGGGCTTCTTACAACGAGAGCGGCCATGGCTGTTTGTGAGCAGGTTTCGGAGGGAACGGAGGGTTTCATGTCTTTGGAATCAACGCCCAGGCGTGCAGCTGTGGGCCGTAGAGAAGTTGTATGTTTGGTTCTAAAAGCCAACGGCCAAGCGTTTTCGGAGGAGCCGCAGCTTTCACGTTCCCTCCAGCCGTGTGCACGGATCCTCTCTCCTCCTCACCAACGCTTGTCACCGGCTCTGTCTGTAACGCCCTCTGACATCACACGGGGGCTCGCTTCCATTGCTCGAATGTTCGGTGACGGTGAGCTTCTTCGCAGGTGCTCCTTGCCGTTTGCATATCCTCTTTGGTGAAATGTCTGTATGTCCTTAGCCAGTTTTCTAACTGGAGATGTATTTCACTGTGGAGTGGTGAGAGCTCTCTCTGCGTGCTAGGTACTACAGTCCTTCATAGGTGTGTGGGCTGCAAATATTTTCTCCAAGTTTGTCGCTTGTCTTTCAGCTGCTTCACGTGGGCATTCACAAAGCAAGTCTTTCATTTGGAGGAGGCCAATTTATCAGTTTTTTATGGGTCTTTCTTTTTTTTATGGATCGCGTCTGAGAACCCTTTACCCGGCTTTAGAGTCTGGAGATTGTCTCCTGTGTGTTCTTTCTAAAAGGCCGGTTCTTAATCCGCGTGATGTCAGCTGTGCTCTGGGAACAAAGGTGAGGCTGGCTGGCTTCCACCTCCCGGGCCTCTGCTGGCTGTCTGAGGAGGCCCCGCGGAGGAGCTGGTCGCAGGCACAGACCACAGGCTCCCCTGAGCATCTGGTTCCGAGGTCGGGGTGAAGCTGCCATCAGCCGTGGCTCCCGCCCCCATCCAGCCACGACGAACTCCTCGGACCAGGCCCTTCGTTCGGCCAGGCCCTTTCTCGTGACGGAGCGACAGACGTGAGCCAGGCAGAGAGCAAGCAGGCCATAACACCCGGAATAGATAGTCACGTAGATGCGAGAAGGGGAGAAGGCAGGGTTGGGGTGATGGGAATGTGGGGTAGTGCCAAGGAGGGCTCCCCAAGAGGAAGGTGAGGAGTCCTGGCCAGAAAGATCGCAGGCAGAAAGCAGGGCGCAGGCTGGCGGCGGAGCAGTGGGGTGCTGAGGGCAGGGGGTGGAGCCCTCAGTGCTGTGTGGACCACGGTGATGACGTGGCTTTACAGACAGGGGGGCCTTTGGCAAACAAGGGGAGAGAATGGACTCGCATCGAGAGTCGTTCTGCCTGCCGAGAGGACAGCAGGGGGAGCAAGACGGAATCCCTCGGAAGCAGGGACCCAGGTGTGAAGCTCTGGCAGTGACTCAGACAGGAGAGGAAGGTGGCTGGACCGGGGCAGCCGGCCGGCGGAGGCGCGCTCCCGGCGGGGTGCATGCTGGAACCTAACGGGGTTCCTGCCCGTTGGCGGTGAGGTGGAAAGGAGTCGGGGTCTCTGTGGTGTTGCTGGATCCAGCTGCCGTGGCCTGAGCCGGGAGCTGTGGCAGGCGTGGGTGTGGGCATGATCAGAGCTCAGTCATGGGTTGAGATGCCCATTAGCCCAGCGGTTGCCAACCTTCCGGACTCACTGACTGCGGGTTGGCGACGCGGCATTAGATGTGCGGTTAGCTCCGAGTCTGGCCAGGAGGGGGTTGAGCTAGAGAGAGAACTGTCCATTCCAGGTGGCGGTCAGGTCCAGAGCTTGGCTGCTGGTGGGAGGAGGTGGACAGAGCGGGGGGAGAACCACGCGGACTCTGGGTGATGTGGAGGGGAGGGCGCTGTGAATCCTGAGCCCCGCCCCTGGGTCAGAGGTCTTGGCGGACGCCTCAGCCTGCCTCACCGGGGCCGGGAGCGGCTGCTTTGGACGGGTCCCGGGGCGAGGTGTCCGGAGCGGGGTGTACCTGTCCTCTCGGGGTGGTAGCCGCCCAGCAGGAGAGAGAGTGGCCCTGGCGCTCCCTCCCTGTGGGTCCTGAGGGACGACCCCGGGCAGAGGAGCACCCCCCACGGCCTGCCTTCTCTCTCAGGAGCCGGTGCGGCAGCACTTCTTCTCCAAACACGACAACCGCACGTCCTTCGACAAAGTGAGTGCGGAGGCCCCGGGCTGGGGCTGAGCGGGAGCGGGAGGTGGGTGAGAGGCGGGGGGCTCCCCAGGGCTGGGACCCAGTGCGCTTTGGTTCCCCTGCCAGCCTGCTGACCTGCTGACCCTCTGAATGGAGGCAGGGGTGCAGGCCAGCGAGACCGGCAGGCTGGGCTGGAGGGGCACCCCAGGCAGTGCCTGGTGCCAGGACTGTGGGCCAAGGGCCCATACGGTTGAGAAGGGTCCCTACTGCCTGCTGCAGGGCATCGGGAAGCGGAAAGACTTGGCGCGCCTGTGCCAGCGGCCCACCTTCCTGCAGTGGGCCTCCAACGAGCTGGAGCTGTGCCAGCAGCGGCCCCTGGAATCCTCCTACCAGTCCAACTTCCCCGGACCCAGCGACCTCCCTCAGCGCCTCGTCCACTTCGTGCAGGTCCAGTCCCCCCGCACCTACACCACCTACCAGCAGAACTTCTGCCAGCCGTGCCCGAGCGGCGACGGCGGGGGCCCCCAGGTCCCCAGCCCCAGCACGCCGACGAACCTCCCCAAGATCCCCATGCCCAAACCGCTGCAGCACTACCTTCACGAAGGGGTCTCTGAGTGTCTAAACTGGACCAGAGCATTAAACAAGGATGGCTGAGGCCTGGCCGGTGGCTCAGTGGATAGAGCGTCGGCCTGCAGACTGAAGGGTCGTGGGTTTGATCCCAGTCAATGGCCATGTACCTCAAGGGCGTGTACCTCAGTTGCAGGCTTGACCCCTGGTCCCAGTCAGGGTGCATGTGGGAGCCAATTGATGTGTCTGTCTCACATCAGTGTTTCTCTCTGTGTCTCTCCCACTCTCTCTAAAAATCAATAGAAAAATACCCTCCGGTGAGAATTAGCAAAAAAAAAATGGCTGACGCCGAGGCCTCCCTGGCCTGTGCTTGCAGCCCAGGAGGGCGCAGAGGCTGGAGCGCAGGAAGACACTGCCAGGCCCT
>PVJN01022314.1:0-33637 GCA_004026805.1 Lasiurus borealis | reverse complement strand
TCACCACCCCATGAGGAGCTGTCTTAAAGGGTCACAGCCTTAGGAAGGTTGAGAACCACTGTTCTAGGGGTTCAGTGGTTAGGGTCTATGCAAGCTTCACAGACTTTTGGGAATGTTTGAAACCTGGGAAAAACAATTCATCTGCTCTAAACTATGAAAATTAAAAATGACTTCAAAAGAAAATTATCCAAATCCCTAAATAGTATTTTTACAGCAAAGAGGCACTGAAGTTGAGTTCTGGATCGTTGGAGCATGCGGGATGTGATGGAGAGGGGGCTGGACATGTCTGAGCTCTCAGGATGGTACCGCAGGGACGGGACCAAGTCTCACCACATCCACTCTGGGTCCCTGCAGGTGCTGGAAATGGGGCTCCTGAAGATGGACAACGCTTACAAGTTCCCCAACCTGCGCTGCCGGGGGTGGGCGTGCCGGACCAACCTGCCGTCCAACACGGCCCTGCGCGGCTTCGGCTTCCCGCAGGCGGGGCTGATCACCGAAGCCTGCATCACCGACGTGGCAGCCGAGTGCGGCCTGTCCCCTGAGCAGGTAAGACTGGATGAGTCCCGCCTGCAAAAGACACCGGCTTTTCAAGGTAGGAGGGCCGTTAGGGGTCACGCATGCTGAGGAGTACCAGGCCTCTTGGTGCTCAGTGATTTGCCCTCCGTAACCCAACTCATCAGAGACCCCCACGTTCAGTGATCCTTGTTCCACGCAGGGTGTTTCTCAATCCTAGGGATGCCAGGACCAGTGTGGCTCAGTGGAGAGAGCGTCGGCCTTTGGACTGAAAGGTCTCAAGTTCAATTCCAATTAGGAGCATGTACCTTGGTGGCGGGCGCATCCCCAGTAGGGGGCATGCAGGAGGCAGCTGATCGATGTCTCTCTCTCTCATCGATGTTTCTAACTCTCTATCCCTCTCCCCTCCTCTCTGTGGAAAAATCAATAAAATATATTTTTTAATAAAAAATAAAAATCCTGGGGACAGGACAAAAGGGGTAGACATCCATAATACTGTCAACCATAAATAAAAAATCTATAAAAAGGTTTATTAAAAAACTTATAAAAATCCTCTACCCCATTTTTCTTGGTTATAAAATGGGGAAATTCAGAAGGTTAATCACGACTGCGTCTTCCAGGCAGAACGCCCAAAATTCTATCAGAAGTTTTAATACAACAAGGAAATCTCCTTTAAGACATCTGTTTCCGATGTTTTATGGCAACCATCTTCTAACCAAGAGCATAAAATAAACCCTGAGGCCTAGGAGATATTAAAAAGCAAGCATTGGGTTCTAACTTATTCAGGGAGAAGCCTCCGTGGGTTAGGGTGTCATTGCTAGTGACAGGTTCTGTCACCCCTTCTTTCCTCGCTCCTTCAGCGTCTCAGGCGAGTTTCAGTCCCTTCATTCACCATGGTCTCCTTTCCGTTCTTCCGGTCTCAGTCTCAATTCCGTTATCACAGCGGTTTTCAGCCTGTGGGTCGAGACCCCTTTGGGGATCGAAAGACCCTTTTGGGGGTTAATGACCCTTTCACAGGGGTCACCTAAGACCATCGGAAAATGCAGATATTTATATCACGATGCTTAACAGCAGCAAAATTTCATGGTTGGGGGTCACCACCACATGAGGAACTGTATGCAAGGGTCGTGGCCTTAGGAAGGTTGAGAACCACTGCGTTATCAGCTCTGTGTCCTTCCCCGAAACTCTTCCACGCAGGGTCCTGGCGTGGAGTTAGGGGTGGATTTGGTGCTCTCTGCCCCTTCTCCCTGGGTCTGTGCTGCAATGTTGGGACGGAAGGAAGGGAGAACCGGGGAACTAGGCAGCATCTGCCTGTGGGACTGCTCTCTGTGAGCACTGTCCTCTCCTGGGTTAGGTGCAGCCACTTCTCAAGTGTCTTGTATCTGGGCTCCATTTCTCCAATTCTCTTGAAAATGGACAGTCGTCTGTGAGGGGGAGTTCAATCTCCCCGGCCCTTTAACTGGCCCTCATGTGGCACCCCCAATGCCCACTCCGCTGTGCCCACACTGCAGCCATCCTTAGGAAGCCCATCACTCCTTCCCCCCACGGCCTGAGAAGCTGTGCCCGCAGGCAGGAGCCATCTCCATGTCTCTTGAACTTGTGGGAGACCCTTCCTGGCCATCGGATGACAGCCTCTCTCCCGATGCTCTGTCACCTTTGGTAGTGCTAGTGAAGAACATCAGATAATGACCACTTGTCATTCCCTAGGACAGTGGTCTGCAAGCTGCGGCTCGTGAGCCACATACGGCTCTTTGGCCCCTTGAGTGTGGCTCTTCCACAAAATACCAAGTGGCTCAGTGAATAGTCTGCCTGCAGACTCGGTTCGATTCTGGTCAAGGACATGTACATCTCCAGTAGGGGGTGTGCAGGAGGCAGCTGCTTGATGTTTCTCTCTCATCGATGTTTCTAATTCTCTCTCCCTCTCCCTTCCTCCCTATAAAAAAAAAATCAATAAAATATATTTAAAAAAGAACTATTTCTTTAAAAAAAAATTAAAGCCAAAACCGGTTTGGCTCAGTGGATGGAGCATTGGCCTGGGGACTGAAGGGTCCCAGGTTTGATTCCGGTCAAGGCCATGTGCCTTGGTTGCGGGCACATCCCCAATGGGGGGCATGCAGCGGGCAACTGATTGATGTTTCTTTCTCATTGGTGTTTCTAGCTCTCTATCCTCCCTTCCTCTCTGTAAAAAATCAATACAATATATTAAAAAACAAAAACAGAAACAAAAAAAAAAAAAAACACCACGGGCCGGCGTGCATGTACAGTGTGATTGAAACTTCGTGACCCATGCTCATAAGTCGGTTTTCAGCTCTCAAAAAAATTTTCAGTCATTGTACTGGTGATATCTGGCTCTGTTGACTGATGAGTTTGCCGACCACTGCCCTAGGGAAGTTGAGGGAGAGAACAGCCACCCTTAAGAATATTGCCTTAGCCCTAGCTGGTTTGGCTCAGTGGACAGAGTGTGAGCCCGCAGACTGGAGGGTCCTGAGTTTGATTCCAGTCAAGGGCATATACCTGGGTTTTGGGCTCAGTCCCCAATAGGGGGTCCATAGGAGGCAGCCAATCAATGATTCTCTCTCATCATTGATGTTTCTCTCTCTCTCTCTTTCTTTCTTTCTCTCCCCCTCCCTTCCTCTCTGAAATCAATAAAAACATATATTTCTAAAACAAACTGCCTTGCCCAAAATGGCACAGCTTTCTAACTTCCAGTGATCTTTTTATACTGATCTGGGAATTTTTTAGAAGGACGGGGAGATTAGATGTATGTAATGGCCCTTGTCAGCTTGAGGCCTCAGCTACTGAGTTTTTTCAGCTGAGAACGTGAAGTACTTGACCTTTCATTCTCAGCTGTGGCTCTTAGTCTCCAGTTCTGGGAACTCAGGAAGAATTCCAGTCGGTGCTTCAGACATCCTGAGGTTGAGCCTTTTCACTGGTTTTTCACCCTCGTTACGAATTATATGTAAACAAACTTTCACATTTTTCTTTTGGAAGGAAGGGATCTTACCTTTGCCCCAGCATCTCTGTCATCTGAATCACGTAGATCATGTAGCCTGGAAATTAAATTCGGGATTATCTTATAGCAATTATTCACCCAGTATCAAGAGTCCACACTGTACCTGCCCTGGGTTGGTTCTTTGAGAAGCACAAGGAAAGGATGCCTTCCTTTAACTTACATGGAAATGCTAACATTTGACAGAGGCTCCGAGTAGAAGACACTCATATATTGGGAAAGGCGTACATTGACCTCAGTTTGGGCCTTCGAGGAGGAGCAGATTTTGACTAAGAGGACCATGGATGGGAGAGTCTGTCTGCCAGGTCCCCTCGCCCTCATCTTGTTCATCTCCTTTCCTTTTGTAGGTCCGAACGATAAACATGTACAAGGAGATTGATCAAACACACTACAAGCAGGAGATCAACGCCAAGCTCCTGATCCAGTGTTGGAAAGAATGCATGGCCACGTCTCACTACTCCCTGAGGAAAGCGGCTGTGGAGAAGTTCAACGCGGAGAATTCCTGGAGGAAGAGGGGGCTGGCCATGGTCCCCGTGAAGTACCCTATAGGCCTCGGCTCCCGGGCTGCCGGTCAGGTCAGTGCTCCAAACAGACGGATGGAAAGGGGTTCGGGAAGTTTCCATGGAGGGGAATTAGCCCTATGGCTGCAATATCTGCTCACGAAACGTCACCACAGTTGTGTGCCATCAACCTGGCTTTTCTCTAGAGGAGACCAGAGCCTCTTTGCCCAGATCCTTGTCACCCAGGGTTGGTGACAAGCATCCCTCCTGGGAAACCGGGACACCCAGTTTCGACTCCTGGTCCCTAGTAGGAAGCAGCTGAGTCAACGCATTCGGCCCCAAAGGTGGGACCAGCGACCGCCAAAACCCTTCTTTCAACTCCTCTGTGATTCCATGTCTCTGGGCTGTGAAACAGCATCAGGCAGCTGCAAGGCACTCGTTTTGGTGGGTTGGGGTCAACTAAATGATACGCAGATCATGTGAAGAGTTTCTAGAACACAATTTTAGCCATTTATTCACTTCATGGCCATTGAAAGTGGGAAGAGGAAGACTGAAACTCTCTTCTTCTAGTTTAATTTCTTTCATTGATTAAATAAACTTCCTACTTCCTGCTAGATCCCACTTACTATTGCCATCTCTTCCTTCTTGAATGCAACTTTGCCCTGAAGAGCTGAAGAAGGACTGGTCTCTCCTTGCTCACTCTGTAGCTGTGATATGAGACCCTATTACCTATACAGTGGTACCTCGAGATACGAGTGCCCTAACATACGAGATTTTTGAGATACGAGTGGTTGAGCGAGCAATTTTTGCTTTGAAATACGAGCAACGTTTGAGATAGGAGTCATCGCATGGATCGGCCGGCTGCACATGACCCACCAGTTTACCGCGACTCGAGCGTCTCATAGTTTCCCACGCCTCAAGGTTACGGAACAAATTAAACTCGTATCTCGAGGTACTACTGTATTCATATAGATAATATAGTAGTATATATATATATATATTTATATGAATACGATGGCAGAGACCTCAGTACGATTTCACTCCCCTTTGCAGTGTTCTCACTTTTGGCTGAGGCCTGAGGAAGAAGTGGCAGGTGTGCTGAGTGATGACAGAAGACTGATAAACGAGGGTGGGGCTGTGAGGGGCACTTGTGTGTGGGCTTGGAGTCCAGGGAGTAGAGGAGGCCAAGAGAAGTGGGTGGGCGGGTCCTTCCCTCATCCCCATAGCCATCCGTTCACCTGCCCCTCCTGCTTCAGCTTCCGTGAAATCATTAGAACCTTCCAGCAGTTCTGATTGTAGCTGGGTTCGCCCAGAGGAGCAACGTGACACGACAAGGGGTGATCTTATTCCAGCTGAACCATCTCCTGTCTGTTTGTGATGTCAAAAGCAAGAGTCATTTAGTCATCTGCACCCAGTTTACCCGGATGAGGGGGACGGTCCAGAGGCTGAGGTTGAGGAATGAAGACAAAAACAAGGTTATTCAAAAAGGGGGGAAGTGCCACTAGCAAAGGAGTAGCGAGCAGGGAGTCTCGGAACACAGTTTTGGGGAAACCGATTCGCCGGTGGCTGGCAGCCAGTCTGGACTGCCGTCCTGGTGCAGACTGGCTGGGATCCCAGGACAACAGAGCCACCTCATTTGGGGGTTGCGGGAAGACCTGTGGGCTGTAGGCTGTGATTGGCAGGGCAGCTGTCTCTGCTTAACGGTTGCATCACTCCACATCTGGCCTCTGGTGGACCAGGTCTGTCTCATTTCCCTCATCAGGCATTTCTCCAAAAAAAAAAAAAAAAAATTAGATTTAAAAAATAGTGAGGATGGCTAAGCACCCACTACGTTTGTAAGTCCTTTTAGATTTTATCGCGTTCAACCCTCAGGTCAACCTGTAAGATGCGTCGCCTTATCTCGGTGCTGAGAGACGGAGGCACCGAGCTGAAATGCCTCGCCTGAGCCCCCCAGCGGCTGAGAGGGGGGTGCGGGGCCAGAAGCACAGCTTTCTCAGCCTCTTTGTGGAAACCGAGGTGGGAGTCCGCTCAGCTGGCAAGAAACCAGCAGCAGCCATCAGTGTGACTTCATTCTCAGAGGCCACTGAGAAGCTGGCCCAGCCCCAGGCCCTCCCACCGCCACCTGTCCCCCCGGAAATTAACCAGCGCCCATGTTTAAAACATTAGCTCAGGGCTGACTCGCAGCATCAGCCCAGTGCTTCCCGGTGCCAGATGCCGGAGGAGGCAGCCAGCAGTGATTTCTAGCCTCTTCTGTGTGTGAGGCCCGAGGCTGCGTGATTTGTAATTTCCCACTTGACTGAGCCCCTGTCTGCGGGGGAGGTGTGACTGTATTTCATAAGCTGCACCCGTAGAGGTTTGCTCTCTGGCCCGAGGAGGGACAGCCGGTGAGTGACAGACAGAGCAGGGATCGGACTTCAGGGCGGAGCGGGACACAAGGGTGCCTTTATCCCTCCACCCAGCCCCCCTGAGCAGAAGTAGCCCTGTGTCCCCACAGCGGAGGGGTCAGGCAGACCTCCCTGCATCCTGTTTCATCCTTACTGTCAACAAGGAAGGACGCACGGCAGCTAGGTGACCTCCGTCTGCCCAGCGGCCTGGGATGGGGCCTGGCACGGAGTGGGAACTCCCGTGTTCGAATGGCGCAGACACCTGGGCACCTGTGGGACCCAAGTAAGCGTCTCACCCACAGCGGCAGTGGCTGCTGGGAGATTTAAATGTCTCCATGCGGTCCCTAGTTTATGCCGTCTGTTCTAGCCCTGCAGTGGGTCTCAGGTTCGATTCCAGTCAAGGGCATGTACCTTGGTTGCGGGCACATTCCCAGTAGGGGGTGTGTAGGAGGCAGCTGATGGATGTCTCTCTCTCACCGATATTTCTAACTCTCTATCCCTCTCCCTTCCTCTCTGTAAAAATATCAATAAAAGTATATATATATATATATATATATATGTATATATATATAAAAAGGCTGAGACCGGTTTGGCTCAGTGGATAGAGCGTCAGCTTGCGGACTGAAAGGTCCCAGGTTCGATTCCTGTTGGGGGCATGTACCTTGCTTGCGGGCACATCCCCACAGTGGGGTGTGCAGGAGGCAGCTGATCGATGTCTCTCTCTCATCGATGTTTCTGACTTTCTACCTCTCTCCCTTCCTCTCTGTAAAAAAAAAAAAATCAATAAAAGTATATTTTTTAAAAAAAGGAATGTTGCTCTCACACTGGAGGCGAGACCTGAGGATGCTGCCTTGTCCCCGGCACCGTCTCTGTACCCACTGGTTCAGACCCAGCGGACTCGCATGGCGGCGCGTTCTTATTAATTGTAAAACATGGTTAGCTCAGGGTCTGGATGTTTCCGACAGCAGCCGCCTTTCAGTCTGTCGGCAGTTGGCTTCCTTCTGGACCGCTGTGGGGAGCCATCCAGCTAGGTAAGACCACTTCCAGGTGCCCTTTCCACTGAGGCTCCGAAACGCTGTGCCGAGACCAGTGAGAGTGGGCTTCGCTCCTTGGCAGAGAAAAAAATCACCTGTTTCATCTTCCTTGGATTTTCATTTCTGCCTCTCTAGAGCCACCTGCAACTGGGGGACTCCGTTCACATAAGTAATTCTTCTCCCTGTTCTTCTAACTATCTACTTTTAACTTTGCTTGTTACAACTGATAACCCCCAAAGGAATAATAATAATTATAATACAACCCCCTCCCCAAACCTGTATCGTTGCTCCACCCATGTTAAAATGAAGCATCCATCTTATATTAAACCTTCCCTGGACAAAATTATCAGTGCTGGCACCAGGCCAGGCCTTTGGTTGAGGTCTCAAGGCCTCAGCACCTAGGGGCCCTTTAAGAACTTGCAAAGGGGCGGGAAACATCCATATGTGGGAGATAAACAAGGTGAAAACATATAAAGAGGGAAAATTTCTGCATGTTGGGCCCAGAATTTGAGAAACATTTTCCTCTGGACCCACATGTGATAAATGTAACTCCAAGCTCTCCAAGCATGGTTTGGTTATTCCGGTTTTCTGTAACAAGAGGATCCTTGAAAGGTACCAGATGTTCCACTGAGGACATAGTCGTTCAAGGACCAGGGTCCTGCCGCAGACTCAGAGCTACCCAGCAACACTCTGGCCTCTCGGGGGCGACTTTGAGGGGCCCCGGCGTTGCCTGGCTTGGCACAGTGCTCTCAGGGTGACACGAAAAGTGTCCGGGAAACGTGTATGTTTTGGCAGGTGAGGGAAGGGAAGGGATCATTCCCAGGGAAAATGTTTCCATTGACAAGACGTATGATGCTGTCAGTCAAAGGATCGTGGACGCTGTTTGTGTCTTTCTTTGCTTAGGCTGCGGCCCTGGTTCACATTTACCTGGACGGGTCTGTGCTGGTGACTCACGGCGGAATTGAAATGGGGCAGGGGGTCCACACGAAAATGATTCAGGTAAGGACGCCGATCCCTGGGTGAGGCGGGTGTGCCTGCGAGAGAAACCGCGGATGCACGTGCTCGGTTCCAAAGTCAAAAGGCGAGGGGACTTTACCCAGTTTCCCCGAAAATAAGGCAGCATCTTCTGTTAATGTTTGCTCCCAAAGATGTGCTAGGTCTTATTTTCAGGGAATGTCGGTGCTTACCCTGTGGGCACGCGCACGTGACTCATCAAAGTATTTGTGGGGGAAATAAAACAAGTCTCTTCTAAAACCCAGGTGGTTCAGCTCAGTGGATAAAGTGACTTTCTGAGTAGAGAAACGTTGACTATACATTTTCTTTCATGTGACCAGTCACGTGAGAATTGTCTGGTCAGATCTTTGCCCATTTGGGGGGGTTTTGATTAAGATGGGAAAGGGCCCCAAACAGTAATTATTGCTAAATGAGGGAATGGTGCCGGGCCTTCTAAAAAGAATGACTTGCCTCTTACAAATGTTTTTTACAACCTCTGTCATGGCTGGTATGATTAGCACAATCAGCCTGCGGACTGAAGGGTCCCGGGTTCGATTCTGGTCAAGGGCATATACCTTGGTGGCGGGCACATCCCCAGTAGGAGGTGTGCAAGAGGCAGCTGATCGATGTCTCTCTCTCCTCGATGTTTCTAACTCTCTATCCCTCTCCCTTCCTCTCTGTAAAAAAAAAAAAAAAAATCAATAAAATATATTAAAACAAATATAAATAAATAAAATCCAGGTGGCCAGCCGGGAGTTAAGGATGCCCCTGTCCAACGTGCATCTGCGCGGGACCAGCACCGAAACCGTCCCCAACGCGAACATCTCCGGGGGCTCCGTGGTGGCCGATCTCAACGGGCTGGCAGTGAAGGTGAGGCATTGCTGTGGCATCCCGATCGGTAGCTCCACCAGGACCCTAGGCGGGTGGCACCTGGAAGCAGTGGGCATTAATCCAGCTCTGATCCCCTCCCCACACACACACCCTGGGTGGAAAGTCCTTCCCTGTCTCCGTGGTGCAGCTCCAGGCGCTCTGCCACCTCTTCTCCTCGCTCACTCCTGACATCTCACTGGTGTGCAGGTCATTTCAGTTTTATGCAAAAATGTCTCTATGGAGACCTCTCCACTGGCCTGGTCTGATTACACAGCTGCTGGGTTCAGACCACCATCCCTGCCGCGGCCACGGCGGGCTCCTTCTGCACCCAGTGACATGCCTCCCACCTGGTTTCACGCTGCCACGAAGCGAGCTGGCCCGGGCTGTGCAGGCTCACGGGAGAGTGGCTTAGAAACAGTGGCTGGTGGCTTGCCAGAAGTTCTGACTTCTTCCCGTGGCCCCCAGCCTGGGCTGTCACACGTGGGCCCACCCCCGGGAGACCTGTCACACCGCCTTCTCTGTGTTTCTGGGGCCTCCCAAACAGCCGGTGGAAGGGCACCCGTCACGCGGGGTTGGTACTGGTGTCTGCATGAAATTCTGATTCCAGTTTTAACTGAAAAATAACCCCCAGGACGCCTGCCAGACTCTCCTCAAGCGCCTGGAACCCATCATCAGCAAGAATCCGCGAGGCACGTGGAAGGACTGGGTGAGAAGCACTTGGTGTTTTTCTGTTAGAACGAAGGAGGGGGCGGGGAAGAGATGTGTCTGAACAAAATACAGTGGTACCTCGAGATACGAGTTTAATTTGTCCCGTAACCTTGAGGCGTGGGAAACTATGAGACACTCGAGTCGCGGTAAACTGGTGGGTCGTGTGCCGCCGGCCGATCTGCGCGATCGATGACTCCTATCTCAACTGTTGCTCGTATTTCAAAGCAAAAATTGCTCGCTCGACGGCTCGTATCTCAAAAATCTCGTATGTTAGGGCGCTCGTATCTCGAGGTACCACTGTAATAGGTTCTAAAGCACCAGTGACACGGAATGGACATCAATAAAGGCCAGGAGCGTGTGCTATGATAGCAGCTCTAGCATGTCACATTAGAAGTGTGGGTCTGGAGGCAGTCACATTTGGGAAGTCTTAGAAATGGCTTCTTCTCTTCCATTGAGTCAGGACTCGCTCTATAACTCACATTTATGGGAGCACTCAGTCCCTTTAGGGAATATTTATTCTGCCCTCTCACCTATGCAGCCTGCGCCCAGTGCGGAAAGGAATACATTGATGTTGGTTCTTCCTAGTTATGACCCGTGAAAGCGGTATTTCACATACTGAAGCACAGTGGGCGTTTCCGGTGATTCTGATGGAAACAGCCTCATTGTGTCCCAACCCCCCCTCCCACAGGCGCAGGCGGCGTTCGACGAAAGCATCAGCCTCTCGGCCACTGGATACTTCAGGTAACCGTCCTCTCTGTCTCAGCTTTGGAAATGGCAGGGGCATCTGGAGGAAGCGTTTCGCTTCTGTTTGCAGCTGTGGCAGCAGCTGTGCCTTCTGGTGGCCCCTGTAACAAAGAACGCTTAGCTGCCACCTCGCCCAAATGTCCAGAAAGGCTGTTGTTGGGGGAAATAGGCCCGCAAATAACAGACAGCCAAATCAATGATTCGGATCCTACTGGGTAGTTCTAGAACAGTGGTTCTCAACCTTCCTAAGGCCGTGGCCCTTTAAGACAGCTCCTCATGTGGTGGTGACCCCCAACCATAAAATTATTTCCGTATCTACTTCATCACTGTCATTTTGCTACTGTCATGAACTGTAATGTAAATATCTGATAGGCAGGATGTATTTTCATTGCTACAAGTTGAACATAAAGCATAGGGATTAATCACAAAAACAATATGTAATTATATACTGTGAAATATTTCTTTCTAATTACAAATAAATGAAATATTGTCTTGAATCATGGTGTAGCATGGGCAACAGTCTTCATAGGACAAGAGTAAACTACATTGCTACACGTTGCTACACCGAGGAGCAGTCTGTTGGTTCCTAAGACCATGGGAAATATGTGTTTTCCAATAGTCTTAGGCCACCCCTGTGAAAGGGTCGTTCAACCCCCATAGGGGTTGAGACCCACAGGTTGAGAACCACTGTTCTAGAGGGTTCTCTG
The DNA here is from genome assembly GCA_004026805.1 of Lasiurus borealis. Taxonomy (NCBI): domain Eukaryota; kingdom Metazoa; phylum Chordata; class Mammalia; order Chiroptera; family Vespertilionidae; genus Lasiurus; species Lasiurus borealis. The sequence goes on along the minus strand of PVJN01022314.1, from coordinate 22,174 downwards.
AGGCTAGGGAAGGGCACTGACATGAATTGACAGCAGTGGCTGACCTTTTGTTGAAAACTCAGTGTATTCCTTAAATATAAGGTAAAAAAAACACAAATGCAAATCAAACCCATAATAAGATGAACAGATGTGATGATGGGGAAAGAGCAGAGGTGATGATGACTATGTGTTATCAAGCTGTGGGAAAAGTGGAACTCACCTGCTTTGAAAAACCATGTATCTGACGATTCAAATGGAGAAGGGAAGCCATCAGAGAGCAGGCTGGCCTGATCTGGGCGCCTTGCCAGCTGTCCTGAGAGTCCCAGGCGCTGTCTGCTGTGGAGCATAAGCCCGGGGAGTGTTTGTAATGCCACCTCTAGGTGGGGGAAGCAGGGGAAAGGAGTAGGAAGTCCTGGAAAGCTGCCGGCTCTTCTTCTCTTTCACCGGACATTCACTTGGTGTCCTAAAAGATGGGTTGAAGGGGGACGTGCATTCGGTGTCCTTAAAAATAGGTGGATGATGAACATGCATTTGGTGTCCTAGAAGATGGGTTCAAAGTGGGCATGTGGCCAAAACCGGTTTGGGTCAGTGGATAGAACGTCAGCCTGCAGACTGAAAGGTCCCAGGTTCGATTCTGGTCAAGGGCATGTACCTTGGTTGCTGGCACATCCCCAGTAGGAGGTGTGCAGGAGGTAGCTGATCGATGTTTCTCTCTCATTAATCTTTCTAACTTTCTATCCCTCTCCCTTCCTCACTGTAAAAAAAAAAAAATCAATAAAATATATTTTTAAAAAAAGAAAGAAAGAAAGTGGGCATGCATTTGGTGTCCTTAAAGATGGTGGATGGTGGGAGATTGGAGTAGTCTCAAAGCAAGCGAGACATACCAAGGCTAAATCCTGGGGCCAGAAAGACAAATAAACAGGTCGGCTCAAACCTTTGAAGTCGTGTGTTGGGTAAGAAGCAGGTGGAATTCCCCAGTGTGATGACAGTAGAATCATCTAGGCCAATATTAGCTCAAAGCCACGGGGCCGATAATCATACTTCAGCAGTTAACTTCCAGGCCTGCAGAGTCGTTGGTAGGGAACAAGTGGGTGTTTTCATCAGGCCAAACAAATGTAATTCGGAGGAAGTAAATACCAATTTATTCAACATGTTTTTGGCACGTATGTGCAGGCACATCATTGCACATGCTACTCACCTGGCTTGCAGGACATACACATCGAGCTCAGCTCTAATCACAACATTCCTCAAGCATTGTCTTTCCTCCAGGGGTTACGAGTCGAACATCAACTGGGACACAGGCGAGGGCCATCCCTTCGAATATTTCGTTTACGGAGCCGCCTGTTCCGAGGTTGAAGTAGACTGCCTGACAGGTGCTTATAAGGTCAGTACCGAGGGGGTGCCCCCTGGATGCACCTCAATCCCACATTCCCCTCTGCTGAGCCCCGCGGAAGCACCAGGAGTCTGGCCTGAAGACAGTTCTCGGTATTATCAGAGGAAAAGAGATGCTCAGCAGTTCCCTTGGTGCTCGGATTGCTCCCATGGAAAACAACCAGGGCCTCTCTTCTTTACTTTGGGCCCTTTGAATGGACTAAGGACAGAAGCCACTTGCAGGGGCTTCCCTGTAGGCTGTGGGGACAACTGGCAACGGTGACCACTTTGGTGAGATGCCATCATATGACATTCTTGAAGGATTTCATAAGTGTTGTGGGGCAAATGCGAGTGACCAGTTGCAAATGACCACGGAGGCTGCGAAGTTGGTAATAAGCCAGCAAGGATGTACTGAGCTGGCCAGCGGCTGCTCTGCCTTTCTCCACGCAGGGAGTCCAGAGAGCAGCAGCGACCCTCTGTGCAGGACCGCTTTTGAGTACATTTACCACATCCTGTTTTTGCAGAGCGAACAACCCCAGACAGAACAGTTTTTCCCAGCAACGTCAGAGCTGACGACCATGTTATTCACAGGGTCATCTTGCTCTTCAGAAAGCTGACAGTGTTCTATGGAAGACGGCCTATGTGCTGGGAAGGGGCCATGAGACCGTATCTCAAGGCCTGGCCTGATGTCAGCACTGACAACTCTATCTCGGGATAGTCCATGGCCTCTCTGGAAGGGAGCATGCTCAGAAATTCCCACTTTCTAACAATAAGCACCCATAATCTGCTAACAAGACAAAAGCCACGGTCTTTTATAGCCAAATATTAGAGTGACATACTATTACTTCTGCCATATTCTATCGGTCACATAAACCGACCCTGGTAAAATGTCGGAAGGAATCACAGAAGGCTTCATTCTTATGATACCAAGGTGTAGGGGTCATTTAGGGCCGTCTTGAAAGCCTGCATCCACAACCTAAAGCCACTCTCTCCGTCCCTGTAAGTCCACAGCTTTGAAAGCAAAAGCTTCACTCACACAGCAGACTTGAGAGCACCCCCTCCTCTCCAATGGGGGCCACGGGTCTCCTGGAAGGCCAGCCTTACTGACTGATGTCAAAGAGAACGTGACACTTCATTGTGTCTTTAAAAAAAGAGAGACGAGGGCCTGACGTTTTATTATAGTGGAACATTCCAGATCCCTCCGATTTTCATAAGAAAAATGGAAGTCCCTCTTCAAATAAGGACACTTTTGGGTTCCCTTCATCCCATTAATAGTTATGAGTAGAATCTGTTGGCCATCGCTGTTATGAAACCACTATGTCCCAATAGAGGCAGTGCAGGCTCGCCCGAGAACCAAGGTATACCAGCAGCCCGGCTCCTCCTTGGTAGGTGACTGGAGAGTTTTTAGTCACCAAGTGTCAATGTTAGAGCTACCGTCTCTTCAGCTCTAAAAATTAAAAGTCTGGAACAGCAGATCACAACGGAAAGACTTTTTTTTTGCTGTTGCGCCCTGAGTTCTGTGATTCGGGAATCAGCAAGCAGCCAGCTGGGTGTTGGGTTGTACAGTCACAACCATGTTTCGCAACGAGGGCCACAGAGGCTCTCTGTTTTCCGTGTCATGTCTCATGCCGTGCACTGGCATGAACTCAGTATGTTACATCACCCAGCTGGAACCAGAGCCAAGTCAATATTTCCTCTCCCGTTGTTTCCAGTAAAAACCATCGGTGGTTAAGCGGGTGAAGAGTATTGGTTGAACTCTGAAATTCCTACAAGAGTATTTGTTGAACTCTGAAATTCATACATTGTCTGTAACCACATGTGTTATTATAAATTATAGTTATTATTTATAATAACACACGTGGTAACATACAATGCTGCTTCTTTCTCCTGCAGTGGAATGTGGCCCAAAGGAAAATTCTATAGCCACGCCGCTCTGGCAGGACTCTCTCTGTGTTCCCTCCCTGCTGTGTTCATCACAGTAAACATTCTTTTTTTTTCTTTTTTCTTTTAATGACTAGAACATCAGGACAGACATTGTCATGGATGTTGGCTGCAGTATAAATCCAGCCATCGACATAGGCCAGGTATGTGGACCTGCCTTGCCTCGTGTCCTGTGTGTAAAAGCCACGGCTGCTGTGGGGATCTGCAGGGGAAACATATTCAATTCATCCTCCTAAATTATTCATCACCTCCCTTTTCTACCCTGGAGTCAGAGTCATTCTACTCAGACAGACACACAACTCACATCTTTTACTGCTTAAAAGGGAAGGGAACAAAGGTATTTTAGATCAGGTTTGAAGAATCATACAGCCTGGGACCAGGGAGAGCTAAGCTTAGAGGGGACAGAACGCGCCCCACAACGGGGTGGAGGTAAAGTAGGGTGCTCAGGGCTGAGCCTCGGCCCTAAGCGGGCTTGAGCTTCGAGGAGTTTGAAGCTGAGCCACGATAACAAATGTCACACAACCGCAGCGGCAGTGATGGAGAGGCAGCCCATGCTGCCCCCAGATGATTTTTATTTAAATTTGCAGTAACTGACAAGATTGAAAAATCACAAGCTGTTTTCCATCAATATTGAAATGCCTAGCAGCCCATCTATAAGCGGGAGCGTCTCACAGCTGTTCGGGAAGCTTGAAGAACACAGTTTAAACCTTGGAGGGTACGAGTGGGGAAACTGAGGCCAGAGGTGTGAGGCCGGCCGGCTCATGAGCGAGGATGTTAGGAGGGGTGATTTGGGTCCAGAGGCCCGAGAGCCTTGCCTACGAGGCTGGGACCTGTGGACACGTCAGTCAGAGTTTCATCTGGAAGAAAACATGAGGGTGTTGGAGCTCCAGGCTTCCGGAAGTCTCTTCCAGGGCCCTTGACATGCTAAGGTCAGGCTGAGATTGGAACTCAGGGCCTTTGACATTGAACGTAGCGCTCAACCGGTGTTTAAAAGGCTTTTAGGCAAACTTTTACAGAAACTTCAGAGACGTTTTCCAAGACATACTGAATACCCGCTCTTGCACTGTATTTTAAAAATTCAGGCAAACAGCATGAAGTTGGAATGCTACTGTTGACTCTATTTTCTCCTACATGGAAATTCTAATTTTTCTTTTTTGGCCTCAGATCGAAGGTGCATTTATTCAAGGCATGGGACTCTACACCATCGAGGAACTGAATTATTCTCCTCAGGGTGTCCTGTACACCCGTGGTCCAGACCAATACAAAATCCCCACCATCTGTGACATCCCCACAGAGTTCCACGTTTCTTTCTTGCCTCCCTCTCAAGACTCCAATACCCTGTATTCATCTAAGGTAAGTTATGCTCCATGCATAAATGCATGTCGGTGAGATACTCGTGCAGGGAGGGAAGGGCTGCATTCATCTTTCGGCGATTTGGAGTTCTCACCAGGATGGTAGAAAAAAGGCCTTATTAAACATTTTAATTATAAAATAATTTAGCATTATAATTTTTTTTTAATACTCCAAATCTTGGAGCCTAATGCAAACTACTATTGCCATCAGGATGCATCGGAATTTTCACCTTGCAATACTCATCTTCGTGCCTCTATCTCCTTAATCCGTTTGGGATCATTTCCTTAGACTGGAATCCTAAGAATGGGAATATTAGGATTAAATAGTAAATTGCTTTTTTTTAAGGGAGAGGTTACATATTTAATATTTTATATTTTATACATGCACACATGTACTTGACCTGTGTGTAGGGGGGAGGAGAGAGAGAGAGAGAGAGAGAGAGACAGAGAGAGAGACAGAGAGAATCTGGCTCACTTGTCCCCTCGCAGGGCCTGGGAGAGTCTGGCATATTTCTGGGCTGCTCAGTGTTCTTTGCCATCCACGACGCAGTGAGGGCCGCGCGACAGGAGAGGGGCCTGCGTGAACCGCTCAGGCTCCACAGCCCACTGACCCCAGAGAAGATTCGGATGGCCTGCGAAGATAAGTTCACAAAAATGGTAAGCTCTAGTCATCCAATTCTGAATTTTTGTCCCCCGTCCTGTGGTCCAGTGTTATGAGCCCACCATGGCGGTTTTCCATGGAAGGAAAGGTGACAAGAATCCCAAGGGCACTTGAGCAGGAGAAGAGCAGCACGGCCTGGACGTGCGTTTCCCATCAGCCTGGCCCTGTTACCAGGCAGGGGACCCAGCCCTGAGCGGGACTGCCTGCGGCCAGCTGCTAGGGTGTGGGTTCTTGACTTCGTGCAGGAAAGATTTCATAGTGCGAGTCCCGAGGCTCAGGTCTGCACTTCTTGAAAAAAGGAGGTTTCTTTTTTACCATCAGTTATATTCCTCCCTTGTTTTTTTTTGTGTGTTTTTTTTTCCCCCATAACACATTAACATTAGTCCAGGATAAAAGTTCAGGAGCTGTAACCTGAGCCTCAGAACGCAGTATAATTAAATTACTCCTTTAATTATACTGTCTAGTGATATGAGCCACTCCAACAACCAGTCTATCTCAGTCCGCCCCTCCCAGGCACTGGGAGTGTACAATTCCTGACCTGAGTTGCACACACTCAATGGGCCCTTTCCCAGCTCCCAGTAGCAGGAGTCCTGCCTACATCCACACCCCTGCTGGGCAAACATCTGAGCTCTCCTTGGTCATTTTCAGTGATGGGATGTTTAATTGTAGGAGGAATTCCCAGTGACCTCTCGACTATAAACAAGTTATTCCTTGTTTATCCCTATATTGATAGGAGAGCCCCCATATCTCCTCACATGCTGGATCTTTGTGGCACCCCGTACTGGTGTAGCTCTTCCTAACCCCATGAGTGACCTCTTCTCTCTGGAGAAACCAGACTGATTCCACTTTTCATTTGTCCCTCTTCAAAATGGGACGGAAACTCCCCTAGCTGCTCTATCCCACCCGCCCCTGAGTCCTCTCCTGGGTCCCTCCTCATTTCTCACGCTGCCATAGCCAGATCTCTCGTTGTCCTGGTCACCCTGGGGGTGGTCTCTATCCTATTTTATATTCTGCTGTATTTCACTTGTCGCAGATGTTTTCCAAATGCAAACGTATGCATTTGTCCTTTTATTCTAGATCCCAAGAGACAAACCTGGATCCTATGTTCCTTGGAATATACCCATTTGATCAAGTACAAAGTTCGGGAGAAAATCGGGTGACTCTTCCAATATAGCAATCTACCCAGTTTCTGTGCTCTAGGATGCTCGGTCTGAAAGACAAATCCCCACAATTCAGAAATCATTTCACAGAATATTGCCTTTATATGACGCTGGCTTTCAACGTCCCATTTAGATTTTGATAGATACGCTTAAGCAATTGAGAAATCATATTTTAAGTGGTGTAAACACTAGCCGGCTCCCTCTAGACGAAATTGCCCATCACTCTGCCCCTTAAGCCTTTGGCTGAATGGAAGAGAAGGTGATGACTTGCATGTGATTCACATCTGGCTTGTATCCAACTGAAATCATACTGCCTAGTGAAAGGAAGTTTTCTAAATGATTTTATTAGGATATCCGCTTCTTACTTTACATGCTTCGTATGTTTTGGTTTTTAAAAACATGCCTTCATCTTGTCATTTGAAGCAAATTAATAAACAAACCCATTTAACACCAAGAAACAGCGTCTGAATTCATTGCGTCTCCTTGGTTTAGTTCCATTTCATTGACTAAAGGTCTTTGTTGCTGACGGCAGGAAATTTTATTCCGGGGGGTCACCCTCAGGGCAGGGAGAAGCGTGCACTGTGTTAAGAATGAGATTGAGTTGAAATTTCAAATTGGTTGAAGGGAGGAGGAAACTGGAGTTAGCAGAGGAAGGTGGGGACATGAGAGGGTCGAGAGCATCGAGGCAAGAGGTGACTGGAGGAACACTCTCAGAGAACAAGCCAAAATCACCCCCGACCTGGGGGCTGCCTCAACCAGCTGTCCATCCTCCCGGGAGAGCTTGGCAAGTCTCTCAGGTGGACACAACAACAGTGCTTCCTCTGGGACAACTGTCAGCCCATTGTTACAGCCTAACGTGTAGTCTAAGGAGGCAAATGACATTGTTTATTTCCACGTGGATGTAGAGAATGAAACCACAGTAGAAAGTACGTGTTCAAGTGACCAGTGTGTGAGCTGAGGATTTGCTCTGGTTGTGACAAACCTGTATCAATTTGTATTTGTAGTTTTCTGGGGGGGAAAGAGAGGGAGAAGAAAGACCGAGAATGGGAGACCAAGAGAACGGATACAAGAGAGAGAATCTAGGCATGAAAGGTGTTAGGAAAGCACTTGCTTATATTGAGCCTTCAGGCTCCATTTTGTAATTGTGTTTGTACTCATCTAAGTGTGAGGCATCACCTTCTCTTTATGATGATTTTCTTCATCTCTCTCTTCCCCCTTCCCTTCCTCCCCTCTGTCTCCTTGAACAACCACCGACACCACACACAAACACACATGAGTGTAAAACCTTCAGGTTATTTGCAAATAATTATAAAAGCTTGACCAGCAAGAAAAGAAGGGAAATCATACCGGAAAGCTAGGAACACATGTCACAGTTAGTTTACATTATGATGTGTTACTCCTTTAAGCAGAGATTCTTAAATTACGTACCAGGATGGACAAAATAATCTCCTGGCCCTACCTTTGTTTTGAGTCCTTGAATGGAATGTGCTCTTTGCTTTTCACTGTCCTTGAAGCCGCACCTGAAGGGCAACCCATATCAGTGTTTGCAGCACAAGCAAAGAGGAAGAGTTAGTCAAGGTTGAAACGCCCCCACCAGGCTGTGCAAAGAAATGTAGGCTCGACATGTATAGTGTATACCCAAGATCACTCAGCTGACAGGCATAAAAAAGACCCTGCTTTTCATCTGTCTGCTCTCCAAGTTGCATTCTTTCCTCTGTGACATGCTTCCTCTCCTCAGAAGGTAGCGAGTCTTCTAGAATCCTTTCACTAACAGGAAGAGGAGTGGGTTGTGCCAGTGTGTTCCTGTGGGTGCTGAAATAATGCCATTTTCCTACAGCTGCCAATGCCTTGTTTTCTTAACTTTGCAAACGTGAGTAAAGAACATGTTTTACAGGTAGTGATGAGAATTGAAACTTTTTTATTCAGCTGTGTGAACTCAAGATTTTTAAAGTATCAATATTTCATTACCTTTTTTGATTTACCCCAAACCGGTGTTGTGTTAGAACATAAATTCTTGCTGATTTATCTTCTGAAACAAAGCCAAACATTTGTCCTGCTGAAATAAAACAAAGTACAATACAGTGTTACATCATTTTATAATGGCAAAGAGTGATGTTTGATCAACTCAGGCAAACAAGATCGGCAAACATATCTTTAATGACTCTTAGCTATTCAGAAAGAACGGGCTACAGGAGAACTGCCTCGATCGATGGGATCATTTCCTCTGAATAAGTCATTGAAAGGAATTCAGGCCTTGAAATATATTTATCGTTCCACCTGCAGGAAAGCTATATCCTTTTGTTTGTTTGGAAAAGCAAAGCAAATAAGAAATTCTGGAAACTTTGCAATCTTTCTGGCATTTGCATAACTTTTTTCTTCTATCACACTTCATCGCAAAGATTTTGATTTAGCTCCTGTGCACAAAGATGTGAAAAGGGGACGATTCACATTTATCTCGGTTCCTATAATAAACTGAGAAAAGCAAGGCTGCATTGTCTATGTTTGGTCTGTATACATAGGCATGCTGCTAATTCTAGCCAGAAAAAAAAAAACCAACACTTTTGTGATGTGGCTATTTTGGCATGTTATGTAACAGTCTTTAATCAAGACTATCTATGTTAGGGAAACCAAGATGGCGGCATAGGTAAACACCTAAACTGCTGCCACAATAATATCAAAACTACAACTAAAAGACAGAACACACCATCCAGAACCACAGGAAAGCTGGCTGAGTGGAAATTCTACAACTAGAAGGAAAGAGGAGAGCACTTTGAGACTCAGAGGAGCTGCAAAAGGCTGAGGTACAGAGACGCGCACACACAGAGAGGTTGGGCGGCTGAGTGCATGGGTGGTTAAGTATGTGGCTGGCTTCCTCAAGCGGGAGGGAGATGGAAGCTCCTGACTGCGCTGAACTTCAGTCACAGGCGAGACTCTGGGAACTCAGACCCATTCGGGGGTGTGTGTGGGGGGGAGATCTGGCCTGTCAGGAAAAGAGAAAGCACACGGAGACTCAGGGAGCTGCGGGAGACAGAGGTCTGGAGGCATGCGCGCACAGAGAGGACTGACCGCTGACCAGTTCCAGGTGAGTTTATGGGAACCCAGACTCATTCGGGGAGAAGCTGGACTGCGTGGCAGTGGGCAAAACTTGAGAGTGGCTTTCTCTCAGAGGTGCTTGTTGGAAATGGCTGAGGGCATTTCCCCGAATCTGAAAAGGTTGCATAAATGATTGCTTGCTGCCAGACAGCTGAGGGTATTTAAATCTACATGTTATTGCCTCCTGCTGGCCAAACACCTGAACAGCCTTAGGCAGTTGCCCCCAATCTAACAGTGCCTATGGTATACCAAACCTTACCCTTTGAGGCGTGTATCTACCTTGCTTTAGGACAATTTGTGTTAATAAAAAGAGAGATGGAGAACTTGGTTTCTTTAGCTAAGTCTTCTCTGGCTCCCCAAAATGCCTTCCAAAATTATGTTTTGTCTCTGGACTCTTTAATAATTTATACACAGTGGCTTCTCCAGATTTCTGAAACCCTTCTAGATGCTGGATTAAGACCCCCCCACCCCCGGCAGAGTAACATCGTAGGTCTATGTGTCCTTTTGCCCCATGAAGCCACTCACACCATCCGATGCACGCAGCTGGGCATCTGAGACTTGGGATTGAGTTTGTATAGAGTTTTTTAACTCATGTACTAAAGATGCACAAGTTAAAAAGGTCCCAAAGTGAATGAAACTACTGCTCCTCTTTAGAATGGGAAAAGAGAAGTAGAAAAGCTAGAGCTTTCTAGTAGACAGAAGACTTTTCAATAAATCCCTAAAATTCAAATCCTCTCCCCCACACTCCTCGCCTCAAACGTGGTAGCAGAACGAGGGAGAGGACAAAATAAAAGCAGGTGATCTCATTGTGGTCTTCGTTAAATCCAAGCTGTGCCCTTCAAATCAAGCCCCGGTTCGGCTGTGAGAACTTCCTCTCCCACGTACCTCAATGCAATCTCTTCCCATAAAGCTTCTCTTAGCATCGTCAATAGGAACCAATCACAGCACTTCCCACTGAGACCTGACAGGCTGCACCAATCAGAAGCCCCCACTCATTCCTGAGAGCTTCCGACCCCTCAGTCTTTAGACAGGGTCCTCCGTGGTCTTTGCTTTTAGGAAAGGATTGCTGAAGGCCGCATCTCCCAGTGCAGGTCCTGCATCGCAGGTGTGATGATGAGCATCTACATCCCCTAGGAAACCAGAGAGCAGCTCATGGGACGCTTGGGTGGTGAGTCATAAACCTCTGACACTGTGGAGTGAGGATTGTCATTAACAAGAGCAGCGGAGATACTTGAGTATTTCCCTCCGAGGAATTAAGCCAAAGGGCTTGATTTGTGGATCTTTCTGGTCCATGCCAGCAATGTTGGCAAGTGTTATCCAACCCCTATTTAGTGGGAGGGGAAATTGAGGCAGCCATTCAGAACGTAAAGTGAATTTTCCAAATGACTGTTACATTCTTGGCACCACGCAATTGTTTGTAATCATCGTAATGTAAATGTATGTTGGGGTAGGTTTGCATGGCTGTCTTGATGCAATTGCAATGTTATTGGGATGGTATTTGGAAATATTAGGACTTTAAAAAACCTTTTAATTATGTACTTAGCCAAAAGAAGCAGTGACCTTTTGGTTTGTTTATATTTTTCACTGTGGCTGTGGCTGCTACAGTTAAGTACTATTAATGTTCATGAAATCATAGACTCTTAGAAATGGGGAATGAGTCGCTTATGACTCATATTTTGCAATCATTTGAAACGCCTTGAGACTTTTAAAGCGTTGTTTTCCCTTCTTTGTCCTTTTAGAAACTTTCAACTTCGTACTCAATTTTACAATGCATTCTATCCTTTCAAGATACTGTTTTTTAACTCTTATTCTATTACTTGAAAATCTGTTAAGCATTGCCTTCTCTCCGTAAGTCATTGATTAAAACATTGAGTAGAATAAAACAAGTGGAGAACTATGAGAAAATGAATCAATACCCTTAACATCAAACTGTGGTTCAGTCAAGCACCAGCTCTTCTGTGGAATCATACACTTACCTCTTCCATTCCCTTCACAGAGGGAGCAGACACTGTCGAGTGCCATGTGAAATCCCCACCTTCTGTACCTATGACACTAATTAGTTTCTTCTTTTTTTTTAATTCTTTATTGTGAAATGTATTACATAACTCTCCTTTTTCCTGCATTGATCTCTCGCTGGCTGCCCCCAACCCCATCAAACACGGATTAGTTTCTTAGTCTAGAAATCTTTTCTCAAAAGAAAAGGAGGTTGGTCTTCTTGAGTATCCAGACTCCCCTTGGGGACCAGGGCTCTAGCCCTCTCATCACTACTTCACTCCACAACAGAACCAGGAAGTATTCCAGCACGGCTCTGGTTTCCTGTGATGTGTCTCAAAAAGATTACTGATCATGGCTTCCCAATCTCACCTACAAATCATTTCAAGGTCATGGGACATAATTCCCCACGATCTATCTGACCATGTGAACAAACCTGAAAAAGCTACACTCACTCTTAATAATCTCCCGGTATCTTGGTCTTCAGGTCTTTCTGATGCTCTTAGTTTACCGAGCACACCTCTGGTGAGAAATGTGGGAGCAAAAATTAGGATAAGATGGTTCTGCCTTTTCTCTGGCGTCTTTTAGTATCACCCTAAGGCACAGAGCAGTATATGTGCTCTCTTTGTGATACATTTTATGGTTATAGTATTTTCCACGAAATACATCTCCCTCCGGTGCTCTAGCCAACTTGACTCTGCTCCGTGCCACACATCTGTCTTCAACAGCTGGTTGCATTGCTTCTATTACATGTTCATATCCTTTATCTTGGCTGATCAGAAAGAGCAATCTACTCACAGCCCCCAACTCTTTCTTCCTTCTGTATTTATATTTACATTCTCCAAATTTCATTTCTGTGCACCTTTTCACCATTTCTAGTAAGTGGGAGAGGGTCAATTATTACTCTGTATTTTCTGAAACTGGCTGCTCATAAGACTAAAGCTCTAAATAATAATAATAATAATAATAATAATAATAAATAATCCGGCATTTTCCTCCTTCTCTTGTTATGAATCTAAAGTTGTTCTTCCCAAACATTCCATTGTGGGAACCCCCTTTCACATTCCACGTGGTTCAGGGTTCCCATTCAGGGTTCGGGTTCTGGAGGAGGCCGTATGACAATGAAAAGAGGCTAGAAAAGTATTACTTTGGGAATATTGGGGGGCCAGGCGGGAGCCTTCCTCTAATGAGAAGACTAACCTCTGCTCTGGCCTTACTCTCTTTTTTATTGAGACTTTGGGACACACACATAGCTTTTAGGCAGGAAATTCCAACAACAAAAATACGTAAGACAAACAGAGGTGGAGGCTGCTTCAGCTAACAATGTCTCCACGAAACAGTGAGTGGTCAGAGCCATTAAGGTTGTTGACTAGCCTTCGGGCTTCCGGTCCACATCTTTCTAGAAGTGAGACAATGTTCTGTTTCCGGCATTCCATGACTGCCATATTGCAGACTTTGTGGTTTGTGTGACAGCCATTCCCCTTGTTTATTCCTCTCACTTGTGAGCCATGCGAGAGCTTTCAAGCCCCTGTTCTTTAGAGTTTCTCAAGCCCCGGTAACCAAAGCATCCCTGCCCAGCTCTGTCCCTTCCCGTCCAGGTTTGTAATGAGTTTTAGGGAAGCCCAACCCCTACCTGTTGTGGGACAAGTGACCTGTGTTGTTGAAACCCCATGGACACTAAATGCTGGTTGAACTGGTCGGATGGGAATGGAGGTGTGAAGACACCCCATACTAGGGCTGCAGAGGATGCTGGGAGTGGTCTTCAGAGGAACACTGGGATCAAGAGCCAGAAATAGAAGTCTCAGCATTTTGCCAAAAACTGGGGAGTTAAAAGCAGATATCAAAGGCCAAGTAAGACCAAGGATCAAAGATCAGGTAAAAACAAACAAACAAACACAACAAAACAAAACAAAACACAGAGACATAGTAAGTGAATCTGGACAGTTACCTTCAGCAAGCACTGTGGCACGTGGTGTGATGTATGAGAGAGCCACGGATAAACTTCTCACTCAAATGGTCTCTACCCTCTTCTTTCCCGCGAGGTCCCTGGACTTCACCCAAGTTTATATTTTAGGATCATAGGGTCTCTGCCACCTGTGTTAGTTTTCTCTTCAGCATTGTCAGATAGGAGACCCCCTAGTGAGTCTCCTCCCTTTGTGTGTTGGTGGTCTCTATTAGACAACAGCAGGCATCACCGCACTGAAACTGCAAGTCCTCTTTATCACCCACAGCCTCCAAGGTCATGGGACATAATTCACCAGGATAGGTACTCCGCACCAATTATGCAGCTGACGAAACTGAAGTACAGAGTGATTGGGTTACTGCTAAGATCACATCACTAGCAAGTGGAAGAGTCAGGATTTGAACCCAGATCATCTGGTTGCAGAACTCATGTTTTTAATCATCTTGGCTGAATTTGTTTATTTCTTAAGATCACATACATTATTATTTTTTTAGAGAATTACCAGGACCTCTTTTATTCTCTCTCTCTCTCTCTCTCTCTCTCTCTCTCTCTCTCTCTCTCTCACACACACACACACACACACACATATTCATTGCATATTTTGGAGTAGTATCCATGTAAGTTTCAGTCTTGTAATTTACTTATTCATTTCTCAAGTTCATTCCCGAGCCCTGCTATAAGCATTAGTTGAGTGTCAGTGTGTTATGAGCAGTATGACTATGGTCCTTACCCATAGGGCAAATCAGTCCAAACCAGGGGTTCTAATTTAGAGCCAATTAATGCCTGTAAGAGACCCACAGATATTTAAAATTTTGTGTAAAATGAGTATATATTCACATGTGATTTTGAGCATATACTCACAGAATTGTCAGTTCTCAAAGAGTGTATGACTCCTTCTGATAAAGCTGAGACTCACTGGCCTGAAGAGACACAGAAATAATGATAACAGAGTGACATTCGGAACAGATCAAGGAGCCATGCCCCCAAGCATCCTCTTTCGCCCTTTTCGAAAGATAATCCCTCTACGTCAGTCCTTCCCATGTTAGGAAATTTTTTAATACCATGTAATGATTGTCAAGAACTGTACAGAGTCTGAGGTCCCCCCTACTTACAAGCAAACATGCTAGCCTGACACAATCTGATGGGTGCTAACAGAGACAAAGGCTCAGAGACAAAGGACATTATTGTTTACAGCAATAGTGTAGCTAGAGTGTTTGCATTGATGACAATTCTTAGTCCCTGTTCCCACAAGGCCACGAGCAGAGGACGGTAGACACCTGGATGTGCAATGGGTTGTGCTGCGGGAGAGGCATCCTAAGATCAGGGAACTCAAATCTTTTATAATAGGTGGTAAGTCTCCCCTTTGACATTATCTTTATTATATTTGACAGTAAGCATTCTTTTTTAAAAAATATATTTTATGGATTTTTTACAGAGAGAAAGAGAGAGGGATAGAGAGTTAGAAACATCAATGAGAGAGAGACATCGATCAGCTGCCTCTTGCACGCCCCCTACTGGGGATGTGCCCGCAACCAAGGTAGATGCCCTTGACCGGAATCGAACCTGGGACCTTTCAGTCCGCAGGCCGACGCTCTATCCACTGAGCCAAACCAGTTTTGGCTGACAGTAAGAATTCTTGATCATTCTTTCACAGGGCGACACTGTCTTCATCTCTGTACCGACATCCTTGACAAGAGAGTCCGGAACTAGAGCAGTCTGCTCCTCAGATGCGCTCCTCTCTCCTTCACTGCTTGTTCCCCCTGGAGGGTTTCCTCTCTCCTTTGTCCTTTCTCTGCACTGACTTTTTGTTCTGCACCCTTCCCCCAGGAGCACCCAGAAATGTTCTCTCACTGTCTTCTCAAGACACGGGTTCAACCTACAAAAGCACCTGGGATTTCGTCTCAGATTCTTTTTTAGAGGAGAAAAGAGAGAGACGTGTCAAGGGCAGGAGGGTCCTGTGGGTTGAGACACTGTGTATTTATGTGCACGGCTGGCCCATGGTGGAAAGCAGGGAAAGTCTCAGCCCGGGGAATATGAAACCGCTGACAGCTGCTGAGCCAGCAACTTCAGGATTAAACAGCCAAGCCTCACACCCCATTATGTGCAATTGGTTTTCAAGGAAAGCCTAATATTGTGTGTTACAGACTCCGAGGTGGACTGTTTTGCCCATCTCAATGAGAGTAAGCAGGTATTTTTCTCAGAAATACAGACAGGTAGCCCCTTAACGGCTTCTTTCAAGGTGAAGGTTACAGAAGAGCCTATTCCAAGGGAAAACAGATTGGGCCATCTTCCTAACCTCGAGCTTTGTGGTAGGGAAATTCAGAGGAGAGACCGTTTCTCACACTGTCATTCCAGCAGCACATTTGCGAAGTCGCCGCCAAAGTGAAACATTTGGGGAAACAAATGCCTGTGTCCCCCCTGAATGTGATTCCATCTCTGATCAGTGCTAATGGTCCATGGGGAAGTGGGGAGAAGCCATTTCCATCTCTCATGTTGTGTGGAATCAATAGCTCCTGAGCAACCTGTAACAGCCAGAGAGCATTAATTTCAGACTCTCTTCTTCACACTGTCTGCAATCACCGCCCCCCGAATAAAACCTATGGGGAGTAGGTAAGAAAGAATATATGGAGTCATTGATTCCAAGAAACACCATCTTTTTCTCCTGCAAAGATATGACTTATGAACTGCTGCAGTTATAGACCCAGAGATGGTTGGGTTCCTAAATTATTTACAAGGATGTGGAAAAGTGAGGAAGAGTTTAGATGATTTCAAAAGGGGGCACGCAAGGAGATACGTCTAAAAGAAAGATTACAGAACGGGGGCTGGAGAGCTTTGTCAATAAAATTGACATGAATAATCCATGTAAAACATTTGTTGGGGTACCTAGCGGTTATAAATATTAGTGTCGCTGTTTACCTGAGCTGGAGGAGTAAGACAAATTGCAAGAAGATTTGCTTATTTATTTGTTCATTCACTTTTAAATTCATTTATTATTTATTCGAAAATGTGTGTTACACCATCGAGGTACCGTCCCTTGTTACCTATCATTCATTTTCAGTTTCCTCGTGAGTTTAAAGGCTATGTAATCAGCTAGAACACCGGGTCAAAGGAGCACCAAGCAAAGGCCTGAGCCAGATTCTCAGACTGTAATGAATAAGGGGGAGAGGAGGGATGCGGGAGAGGAAGGGGGAAGGTCACAGATTCAACAGGAGGGAGAATCCTCCAGGGGAGCCAATCCCTGGGTCTCAGGGGCAGCCAGGAGGGTATTGCTCTAACTCAGGAGGCTCCGGGGACTCCATGCCTCTCTCTGGAGGGTTGTTTGGGGGAGTAAGTGCCTCAATGAATAGGAAGCTCTGGACTGTGGTGGACAATGAGGAAACTGCAGTTGTGGTTAATAATTAGAGGCCACGCAACGCCGTGTTTTACAAACACGACCTCCACTATCAGGGTGCATGGCCTCCGATTCTGACTCTGCTCTTCTTTAGCTCTGTAATTTGATAAATGACTTGACCTTTCTGAGCTTCCGTTTCCTTCTCTGTAAAAGAATAGCATGATCATGAGGATTAAATTGGGCCATGTTGCCGAGACTGGTTTGGCTCAGTGGATGGAGCGTCGGCCTGCAGACTGAAAGGTCCCAGGTTCGATTCCGGTTGGGGGCATGTATGTTGGTTGCGGGCACATCTCCACTGTGGGGCATGCAGGAGGCAGCTGATCGATGTCTCTCTCTCATCGATGTTTCTGACTTTTTATCTCCCTTCCTCTCTGTAAAAAATCAATAAAATATATTTTAAAAAATTAGGCCATGTTTATAAAGTAGAAACCATCAGGCCGCATACACTGAGGGCTCCATCAAACCTCTACTGCAGTTAACACAGCCACTGTCCCTGGTGCGGCCACTGCTGCCGTCGTTATTAATGTTATCATTATAGTTATTGTCCCCTCTCACAGCATTTTACAACTCCAGAATGCCCTGATTTTGCCATCCTATACTCTCCCTGAGAGTCCATCTTGGTGCCAAATGAATAGAGCAGGGAGACATTGCTTGGATCAAGAAGAAAACAAGCGTGACTTCCAAACGAGTGCAAGTCTTCCCTTTCTCTCCTCTCTTATCTGCAGCTATTCAGAGTGGGCTCAGTGTGTCCTGTTGACTGTCTTGATGGACCTGATCAACAGCTTTGGGACCCAGGGCCGAGTCCCAGTGACCTGAGGCCTAAGACAGAGTTGGGAGTGGACCCCTGCAAACCACATCTGATGCTTCTGACATCAGCAGAAATATAACCAAGAAGGAGCTCTAGGATGGCAGTTTGAATGCATACAAAATAACCTTCCAGAAGATCTAATAAAGTGCTCCGTCTAATCATTACTCATTCTTCAGCCATAGTTTTCCCTGCATCTCCTCCCTGCCGAGTGCCGACTAATCAAGTTTAGTTCATATGAGAACTGGAAACTCAGTGTTGAAACTATATCAGCCAATTGATGGAGTTGGATTGGGCAGTTCTTTGGGCCAGCTCTCTCTTAGCCACGTCTTATTTGCTTTGAGATCTGCTTTCCTGTAATTCTCAGCTATATGGGCTAATACTGGGCAAGTCGATGCCTCATTGATGAGACAGTCCTTCTTCCAGGTGCAGCCAGCTCTCAACCCCACTCACCCTCCTTTCTAAGTTATTCTCACGAGCCTTCTTCACTTCATGTCTTATTCATTCCCGAGATTCCAAGTAAGCTGTCCATCAATGATGCTCAAATCTTTTTTGCTTCTGCTCTCTCTCAACCCCTTCTTCCTTCGCACACCTGATCCTGAGTCCACTGTAACCCCACTCTTATCCGCTGAACCAGGCTCCCTCCTGACTTCCACATGTGTGGTACTGGTGGCACCACCTGCTGCTTTTCCTCCCCCATAACCAGGGCCTGAGGATTGTAACATGCACCAGCCCTACACTCATCAACTGCTCTTCCTCTGCACTCGCACTGCGCTGGTCTAGTCCATCTTCTTTCACGCTGAGATGTTGGCAACAGGTCTTTCTCCTCTGACTCCTCCCCATACAACCCAATTTCCCCAGAAGGCACCAACCAAGAAGGGAGACCTGATGGTGCCTCGAATTCGTCTTGCTTGTTGTACTAGGTGAAGGGTTTTGAGTGGTTGGGGTACATGTCTGTGGAAATGCTGGTAGAGTGAGTTCTAATTGAAGGACCTTGGACTTGGGCATTTATGGTAAGGGGTGTGTCAGCATTGGATCTTACTGGACAACAGACCCTTCACTCCCAGTTATGTTCCAGTCCTTTGGTTGCAGGTGGGGGGAGGGGAAGGAGCAAATTTTGGTTGTGTGTGTGTGTGTGTGTGTGTGTGTGTGTCTGTGTGTGTTTGTTCCAGTCCTTTTGTTGGGGGGGGAGGGGAAGGAGCAGATTTTGGTTGTATGTGTGTGTGTGTTCCAGTCCTTTTGTGGGGGGGGGGGGGGAAGGAGCAGATTTTGGTTGTGTGTGTGTGTGTGTGACATTGGTTCTGTTCTGGGAGCAGCTGGAGGTCAGAGTTCTGTCCTCTGCCTATGCCGGAGCTGTATGACACCCTGTTTCAGTCTGTTGTCTCCAAAGAGTAACTCAGTCTCTTCTTAAACAGGACAGATCCATTGTGAGCTGGTTCTGTGCTTACACAATGTGAAACGATTCATGGGAAATTTCACCAAAAGTTCTGCCCTTTGAATGGCTCCCACAAAAAAACAAAATCGTGTTCCATAAAATATTTTTACAATGGCATCATAAAGTTTATCCAACAATTTGGTTTCCTTGAGAACTGGTTCCTTTGTTTATTATTAACCAGCAGAAGTTGCTTAAATCATGCTTTCCCCAAATGCATGGAGACATTTCGGGGTTGAGAGGACTCTGGGCAGGGAGCCTGGTGGCCCCAGGTCCATGGTCTTGTTTACATTAACTATCTGTATCATCATGACCAGGTCACTTCCCCTCTTTGGGTCTTATTATTTTCTTTTATAAAACAAGACCATGCCCTGCACCAAGAGGTCACCGGTTCGATTCCAAGTCAGGACAACATGCCCGAGTTGCAGGCTAAATCCCCAGTGGGGTGCATGCAGAAGTCAGCCAATCAATGTTCCTCTTTCTCCTTCTCCCTTCCTCTCTCCCTAAACTAAATAAAAACATATTAAAAACTGAACCAGTGGTTCTCAGATTTACTCACGTGAAGAAGCAATGAGAAGTCAATAGTCAGAAATAGCGTATTCTTTGGGGAACACTATAGAATAGTGGCAAATTTAGTTAGAAGGGAAGAAATAGGAACAATATGACTACACTATATGATCCCTGCACGAGGTTAAAAATGGGAGCACAAAAGTCCATGAAGAAGAAGAGAAAGGTCACCCAATTCAGCATACTCACCTCTTTGCCATTTACCCTCATAAATCTGTACTTGCCACTTATTCGTTCCATCTTGGGGTCGGCCATCCCTTGTGCCACTAGTTTTAGACAAATGAATGGGAGGAAAACTGTAATGAAATTCTGCCCATTAACTGCTTCTACTGGGGAGAAAAGTCCAATTTCTAACTGTGGAACCCCAGTGAAACACCTCAGAAATGGATGCTCTGTGAGAGGGAGGTCCCTACTGGCTTTTAAAGGTCACCCATTCCATGCTTTTACTGTATTTCTGTGGTTCAGTAAAAATAGACAGCCTCACCTCACGGAAATACGGCCTTAAAGCCAAGAGAGCTTCTGGTCAACCCCCTCATTTGCAGATAGAATCAGGCCTACAGAGCTGCTGAGATTTCCTAAATCCACGTGGCTTCTCAGTGACCAGACTGGGCCGAGGACCTGGGCCTCTCGCTCCCTGGTGTACTCACTCAGTGTTTCTCTGCTCTGTAACCTTGCCCAACCATAAACAGCACACACACCCCAGTGCACATACAGTTAATTCTGTCAATGTTCTATCATCGTTTGTAACTTAGCCAACAATTATTTCCTCACTTGAGAAATTTCCTCCCTGGCACCTAAGATCTTGTTTGTTTAGAAGTTAAGATTTAATTAAAAAACCACTTTGTTGTGTTTTTTTTTTAAGTTAGAAGGAAAAAGTAACCGTGCCAAGCAGTGAATTTAATTGTGAATTGATGAGGCCACTGTTCTATCAGTATCTCTCTGTGTTTTGTTATCCATGGTGGGTTCCATTCAAAACACCACACAGTTTGTGAGCTTTAATGAAGCCCATATGATTTTTTTTGTTTATTTGTTTTGTTGTTGTTGTTGTTTGTTTTTTAAATATATTTTATTAATTTTTTTCAGAGAGGAAGGGAAAGGGATAGAAAGTCAGAAACATCAATGAGAGAGAAACATCGATCAGCCGCTCTTACACACCCCCTACCGAGGATGTGCCCGCAACCAAAGTACATGCCCTTGACTGGAATCAAACCTGGGACCTTTCCCCTATCCACCGAGCCAAACCAGTTTCGCCAAGCCCATATGTTTTGCCACTGACTTCAGTTTTAAGTTTGCATTTATCTAGAGCAGAGAATGGTGGAAGATCCCCAACACAAATTTATGATTTTTCATAGAGAGAGAACTACCTGGATCGCCCTAAAAACCCTAAATGACCCCCACCCCTGGAGACTGAAAATGAAGGACCTCCAAAGCTCATCTTTCGGCGAGGAGAACTTGTGTTGGTGACAGCAAGAAGGTCACAGCTCCTACTTCCTACATTGCAAATGGAAATCGGTGAAAGAAGACATCATAGCATACACCCACAAATCGAAGTACATACCTGGTGATTCAAACTCACCCTTCGCCCAACTCACCGCCAGCTTGTTACATAATTAATATCTCTGGCTCCTGAAGATCCATGTCCCCTCTTATTCCAACTCCAGAATGAAGCTGACAGCAAGCATGACTTGTCATGGTTTTATTTCACGGTGCTTATTGGGCCCATAATAATCCCTTCCAGGCATCATGTTATTCGCAACACAAAATCTAGCTGCCTTTTTTTCCCTATTGATGATCATTCTTATAAATAATTCCGAAGTTGGAGGGAGGTTTCTATCCAATTACTTCTCTCTCCTGCAAGGATTTTGGAATTATTTATAGTGACTAATACAAAAGGAGCCCTATGCTCCTTTATCATGACAAGGTCCCTATGTTGCAGATAGTTCTGCTAAAGAAAATTAAGACACGAAGCAAATCCCCGGATGGTGAGAATGGACAAAATCTATATTTGCAATGTCATGTGAACCCCCATCTGATCTTCTGAAGAGATATTTCATCAGTTCAGAAAATCTGGTGAAGATTGTACAGCCTTTCTTGAGACTCAATTTTCTTTTCTTTTTTTTTTCACATAGCTGGGGCTCAACGAATGTTTGCTAATTCCTCCAGAAATTTCTATCTCTATTCACCATCATTCAAGGAGGACTTGGTCTGTTTCTTGCCTCCAGCATTCCATGAGGGCAGCTCCCACATTCTCAGTTAAATAGCTCGTAGTCATCAGGTATTTATTTATTCCTTCAGTCTTCTTTTCTCCAACCCAGCAGAACCAACTTCAGTGGCTGTCCCAAAGGCATCAACAAGGAGAGACAGGACTTTCCTCTGCCCCACCCCCCGATTTTTTCTATCAACATTACAATGAAAAGTACAGGTGAAATAAAATCACTTAAAACACCCATTTGTTTATTAATTTGAT
>PVJN01022313.1:10064-33656 GCA_004026805.1 Lasiurus borealis | reverse complement strand
CCCCCACCGGCCTGCTCACCCTACACAGCCTGCTGTTCAATCATTTGGTCGTCCCTAACTAACCCCCATGCTGGCCTGGTTGCCCCACCTGCCTACTGTTCAGCTGTTTGGTCATCCTTTACTAACACCCCTGCCAACCTGGTCGTAGACAGCCATCCTGAGAGGACATGATGGTCCATTTGCAGATTCTCTCTCTATTATATAGGATATGCACAGCCCGTGGACATGGGCAATGGGGTAGTGAAGAGTGGGGGTGGGCGTGGATAGGGCCCGAGCGGAGGAATAAGGGGGGTGTAAATGGGAGACATCTGTAATAGTATCAGCAATAAAAATATACACATTAAAAAAGGGTTTTGGGGATCAACCTGGAAGATTCCATTGGCCAGAAAAAGGACACTTTGGGCTTCAGTAAAGTGCAATGAATTGAAACCCATTAGATATCTTTAAGCCGTAAATTCAAGGTAATTAGAAAGCTTATTGGATCACATTTTGAGGAAAGGAACCAATTTTTGAAAATTAGGTAAATAGGATAAAATGGATTTTCCTGCCTTTTCTACATGAGCTATGCCAGCGGATACAGCAGAGAAGGAGAGCAAGTGACTCCTGATAAAGTTATTCCAGCTAGTAAATAAAAATAAAATTAGAATTTTACCCATTTGCAATTCCCCAATGAATCATTGGCTCTCTGCATTGAAGATCAACCACTGTAGCATCAAAAAGAAGCAAACTCCAGCCACTGTGTGCCTTCTCACCAAAGACGGCCTGCGTCAGCTCAAGCTGATGACCCAATTGCTGATTTGTGAGAGACACGAGGACCAAAACCATACCGAGTAGCACCATGGTGTGCAAACGGTACAATCCAGACCGAAAAGCCCCATGACCCGGGTCTTCAGCAGAAAGTGGAAGGGAAAGAGATGAGGGGGAAACCTGTAGATGAGAGACTGCAAGAAATGACCTTTAAAAAAAAAAAGAGAAAGTGGGCAAGACTAGTGTGTGGAGCTCCATACTTTCGATCAAATCTCCAAGGGTACAGCAAGAGCCTGGGTGGCATGGCTCAGTGACTGAGCGCCGACCTATGAATTAGGAAGTCCCAGTTCCATTCCTGGTCAAGGCACAGGCCTGGGTTGTGGGCTCCATCCCCAGTGTGGGGTGTGAAGGAGGCAGCGGACCCATGATTCTTATAATTGATGTTTCTCTCTCTCTTCAGTAACCTCTCTGAAATCAATAAAAATATATTTCAAAAAAGAAAGAACACAGAGAGAGAGGTTACTTTGGGGGGAGCCGATGCTGTGACCGGGATAGAGCCTGAATGGGCTGGAGGTGGCTGCTGGGAAGGGTTTGTGTCAATTTGGCTGGGTCACAGTGCCAATACTTGGTCGTTCTGGATGTTGTTTGTGAAGGTGTTTTTTGGGGTATCAACATGTAAATTAGATGTTGAGCAAAGCAGATTACCCTCCATAATGTGGGTGGGCCCCAGGCGAGCAGTTGAAGGTCTTCAGACAGTAAAGACCGACCTCCCCTGATCAAGAAGGAAGTCTACCAGCCATCTCCTGTGTCTACAGCCTACAATTTTGGTCTTACCAAGTCTCCACCATCGGGTGAGCCAATTCCTTAAGATAGTCTCTGTGTGTGTGTGTGTATATATATATATATATATATATATATATATATACCCACATCCTGTCGTTTGTTTCTCTGGAGAATCTTGACTAATACAGCTGGTCAAAGTCCTATTTCTTGACCCAAGTGGAAGTGACAAGGATGTCTGCCTTATAATTCACTATGTTTGACACGGTTCTCAACGTCTGACTTTACAATGAAAGGGGAATAAAGTATAATTTGTAGGTATCCATGTAGACATGGAGAAAGGGGACTCTAATGATGAATACACCAAGCTGTATTTGAGAAGTTTCCAGAAAGAAAGGGACAGCCACGCTCTGCTCTGAATGTTTCTGGACTGCCTACTTCACGTGCCGGAGAGCGTGTTTGTGTGTTTTGGATATAAATAGAAAAAAATGCTGGTCCCAGTTGCGACGCACAAGGAGAGGTCCCCCGTGTTAGACATCTAAGCCCCAGGAAATGGCTTCCTACAGGGATGGGACCCACCAACCACAGGAGAAAACGGCGAGGCGTTGAGATGAATAAATCGTCATTTATTCGAGAAATGAAACACAGCTGCTTTCCGCTACAGTCCCAGGAACATGCGCATTTCTGTGAGTTAAAGAAGCAAATATACTTTATTTCCTACAGAGATGATGAATGGAGAACAGGGTGAAGAGGGTAGCTAACAGTTCCAGGAAGAACCAGAGCTTTAACCAACAGAATCTTGAGGCCTTTTACGATCCTCCCTTCAAAAATTCTATTCTTCAGGATTCGCATTTCTCTCAACACCAGCCAGCACTGGGGTTGCCCGTGCTGAGCATGAGCGATAAACACATGCAGTGACCTTGCACTTGTTACTTAAAACCCCGGAGTGCCCCAAATCCAGACAATGAGTTCTCTATCCTCAAGTCACTGGATTAGCCCTATGAGAACCTTACTGAGGAAGGTTCTCATAGGGCTGTTTATTTCTAAGGGGCTGTGTTTTTTATCAGCACAAAGTATCCCCCTTGAGTTTGTCAAGACATAACCCTGTCCGCCAGTCTCCCACCTCCCATTCCTAATTGCAAACTTCAAAAGCGTCACTGCCGAAACGGGCTCCACAGTATGAACACAAGTGGTGCGAAGAGACAGGGTTAGCAGGTGCCACCTTTCCGCTTGGCTGCCTCTGGCTAGCTAAACAGCCCCCCAGCCATCTGGCTGATTTTTAAGAAGTAGTGTTACTGAAGTATAATTTCCCCTTAGTGTGCACAGTTCGATTGTTTTCCTTATTTTCGAGAGTTGAACAATCGCCACCACAGTGACGTTTAGAGCATTTTCATCACTCAGAAGCAATCTCTGACCCACCAGCCGTGGCTGTTTCCCCATTTCCTCTCTTCCTGGGCCTCGGCACCACTCACTTCCTGTTTCTATCGGTATCGAGAGGGTCTTGCAATATGAGCTTCTCTCTCGTGGCCTAATGTGCGCACGTTACCAGCTCCATTCCTGCCGCGCAAAAGCCTGCCGTGTGGCTGGAGTTAGTGTCCTCTTACCCGTCCTTAAGCCACAGTGAGCACCGCCCTGCACAGGCACCAGGCCAAGGGACAGGAGAGTCAGGCAGCCTTTGCCCCGGAGGAGCTGCAATAACCCTAGCCGTGCACCTCCTCCCCCTCCTCACCCCTCCTGCACTCGTGTAGGGCCCAACTGACACCCGCTGAGAGATGCAAAGAAGGTGCAGACAGGAGAGAGAGGATCTTGATGGGTGGGGAGAGGAGGAGGATGAAGAAGGTTCGGGGGAGAAGCAGCACTTTCAGATACACGTTGAGGCTCTGTCAGGCGGAGGGCAAGGCACTGAGGCAAGAGGAAGAGGAAGGGCGCGGCGAAGGCACAGGAGGCTGCCCGGTGCAGGCGAGCAGGGGAGCGCCCGCAGGGCGGTGGGGAGCGAGGCAGGCAGGGGAGGCCAGGCCGGACTGCAGAGCCACGGGCCCCAAATTAACACGCAGCTTCAGTCACAACCTTTATTTCTGTCCATCATTGAGGAATAAAACAAGAGCAATCACGACGTGTCTAATTCTCTACAAGTGGTTTTCCGTTGGGGTCTCAGTAGCCCTTCCTAACAATCGGGCTGCCGCCTGGGGCTCGAGCTTCGGCTCCTCCGCAGAGATCCTCCCTCTGGGCACACACAGGCCACGGAGCCCCGTGGAGAGCAAACAGGCCTCGCTCAGCAGTTTCCCCGGCCAGACCTGAGGTTTCCAAGCGTCCATGGGCTGCAGGAGATGGGGAGACGGGGAGGCGGGAAGGCCCCCGCAAAAGGCCCCCGCGAAAGGCCAGCCTCCCCTCGCTCTGTCCACCCCCTCCGGCCGGCGCACACTCCCAGGCACGGTGCTCACGCTTGGAGAAGCAGCGAGAAGGCAGCGTCTCAGTAGTAGCCAAGGCACACCTTGTCCATGGACGATTTTATTCTGCAAGAAACAGGAAGACGCGGGTGAGCCAGGTCAACTCCGAGACGCAGAGACACACGTGGTCCCCCAGGGAGCAGACAGTCACGGGGGACGGCCCGCCTCCCGCCGGCAGGAAGGAGGGCAGAGCCGCTCCCTTCTGCTCTCGGCGACAATGACCGTTACGCGCCAGGCCCCGCTCACCTGTCGATCGGGTAGGGCTTCTCACAGAGGTTGACCAGCATGTACAGGTGTCGCAGGGCGTACTCGTACTGGAGGAGAACAGACAAACGACAGTCAGACCTCCCCGCCCCACGCCACCAGCTCTTCACGTGGCACATCCCACTCCCCTGGCTACAGAGGCAAAGCACCTGTGATGGTGACTCGTGACCTTTTTGGGGTCAGGGACCCCCTCCCCGCCTTTGGATAAGCTGGAAAGATTTACGAACCATCCCCCCAAGGCACCTGTCGCGGGGCGGGCACGCAGCCCAGGGGAGGGTCCTGGTGCAGAACCCACCCGCCCTGCTCCCTCTGGAAGCCAGCACCTCCCCTGGCCACGGGCTTTTGTCCCTTGGAACTTGCTCTGGGAAGGACACATGGGGAGGGAGATGGATGGGAAGGGAAAGCCAAGCCGAACTCCAGCAGGTGAAGAGCTAATACCCAGCATGCTCAGTGTGAAGAGAACTCCCACGGGAACAGGAAGAGCAAGCAGTATTGCAAAGAATACAGTATTCACTGGGTAAATGGGGAGTTTTAAATTATTAAATAAGGAAAGGACTGTGTTAAATAAGAGAAAATAAAACGAAAGCTTCCTAATACTGGAGAGCTACCTCCCGCGTGGCTGGTACCCCCTCTTTGGGAGCCCACGTGACTACGAGCCTTAGGCTGTGATGGAAATGTGCTGCAGGGTCCTGCGTGTGGGAGCCACTGTTCACGTGTGGCTACTGGACACACTTGAGATGTGGCTGGAGCGACTAAGGAACTGGCTTCACATTTTACTTCCTGTTAATTTAAACCTAAATCTAAGCAGCCACGCGAGGCTGGTGACCACTGAAGGACACGGCCCCAGCGCTCTCTGAGGATAAGCAGCGACTGTAGTCTGCGGGCTCTCCTGCAGTGCACTGTGACCGCCAAGTGTGGCAGTGTCCCAATACAACTTCGTTTATAAAAATGGGGTGCTGGAGGGGACCCCAGGCGGCGCCAGGCCTTGACCCGTGGGCCAGTTTGCTGACCCTTCCCCGGAAGGATCAAGTTCCCGGTGGTACAGATCAGAGAGGAGGCTTGTTGAGACCTCCCACCTCCTCCAGGGCCCGGGCCTGGCTGAACCATCTTTCTTAGGGAGCAGCCAGCGCAGAGGCAAAAGGGAGAGAAACCTGTGCGGCTGGTGTGGAGGGCAGGGGTGAGGGGTGCGGGTGGCAGGGACAGAGGTATGAAGAGAACGGAGTTGAGACATCTACGACTGGACAACTCCCACCCACGGGGACAATGACGAAGAGTCCCGGGCTGGCGCTCACGGTCAGCGAGTCTGACAACCCTCTTCCTCTCACCCCTGCCGAAGGCCCCTGACCGAGCCCGTTGTTGGGCCGGGCGGACCTGCGACAAGGCTCCGGGACAGCAGTGCCAGCTTTGGGCCCGCTTACCGTGGGGGTGTGCCAGTTGAAGCAGTGCGTGCGGAAGTGCGACACGGCGGCCTGGTAGCAGTCGTGCGCCGTGAGCGGGGCCCTCTGCGCCAGGAGCCTCTCCACCTCCTCATCGGACCTCGTGAGCAGAGAGACGATCTTCCGCACCGACTTCTCCATGATGTGCCTGCTCTGTGAAGAGACGCGTCGGTGAGATGGATGGTGCTTCACTTCCCTTCAGGCCTCTCGGACCCTGGCTGGATCAGGAGCTTCTCTCCACAGCCCCACCCCCGTATGTTAAGCCAGATGCCGACAGGTGCATCCTACAGGTGGTGGAAGAGGTGACAGCCGGAGACCTTGAGAAATCTCAGGCCTTTTTTGGGGGGTGGGTGGGGTGGGGGTGTCTCCTGGCATCTAAATACTTTAGGAGCAGGCATGCGGGCCCGCTCCGAGGAGAGGAGGGAAAAGGCCAACCCCCAAACAGACTGATGTCCTAAGGGTCAAGGGTGGATCCCTCATCCTGGTCAGAGCAGGTGCGGGAGGCAACCAATGGATGTGTCCCTCTCACATCCTCTCTTTCCCTCTCTCTCTTTCCCCGCCTTCTTTCCCTCCCTTCCACTCTCTCTAAAACTCAATGGAAAAATATCCTCGGGTAAGGATTAACAACAAGAATTATTTTCATTTCTAAGTGATTTAATCCTTTTTAATCCTCTGTGTTCATTTCTAATGCAGGGAATACTGATAAAACCCACATACATATTAGCTCTTTGGGGAGAATAATTTTACGGGTGTAAACAGGTCTAAGACTGAAGAAGTATGGCAACGCTGATTACGCTGGGGCACAGACAGAAGGCATTATGTTCTGGCTATTACACCACAACAGTGCGAGACCAGTCATTGGGATGATCAGCCACAGGGTGAGGAAAAGTGATTCACATCGCTCCTCTGGGAAATAACACAATAGTGACTAACAGCACAATAAACTGTGTTCCGTGCACTCACAACTGCAAGTCCACGGGAGCCACGCCCTGTATGTGAATTTAGGACACATCACAGATGCTTATCTTTCCTGGAAAACTCGTGGTACTGCTCAGAGTAAAAGGTTAAAGTTAACAGCTGGCTCGCTCCACCCAGCACATCAATCCCCGCGCTGGCCCACGAGGGGACAGGGGACAGCGTGAACACGAAGCGGGCTCCGCTGCAGGGACCCTCAGCCCCGCCCAGCACCGGGGGGGGGGGGGGTACCCGCCTGCTGGTGCTCGCCGCACCGCTGTGATTTGCCAGGTGACTCTGCCAGCTCCAAGCACGCTGCTGAGCTGCTGAAACCAACCCCATAAAGGCCAGCCCAAGCGTTTGAAGGATTTTAGGCTCCGACTAGGATTTCCTGAGGCAGTAGGAATTTTCAGTAGCTTGGATTTAAAATCTATGTAAATATGATTAATAACTCCCCAAGCGGCAAGCTAAAAATGTCTTCTCTAAGCAAGGCACAAAAGGAAAAGTATACCCGCCCATCTGCCCTGGGCGCTTGGCAGGACACAGGAAAAGGCCCTGCTCCTTTGCTCCCTGCACCGGGAGGTCAAGGTCATCAGCCAAAGAATGCAAACCACCTCTGCCTGCTCAGGGCCTTCTGTTTGCATAGAAACCCAGGCCAGGGTCTTTTCCTACCAATGCCCACGTGACAGCAGGAGTGGTGGCCCCAGCTCCCAGCAGCTGGGGGAGGCTCAGCGGCCGATGCCCAGCTGGCAGTCCGGGAGCCGCACCGGGACTCACCTCCAGGTGCCTGTGGATCTGCTCAACCAGACGCCGGGACTCCTGCAGGTCGTTGGTGAGCATCAGCTTCCTCTTCATGATCATGAGGGGCACCTCGGGGCTCGGGGTGAGGTCCAGGTGCTGGGCGGGCGGCAGGGAGATGGGAGCGCTGGCTTTGTGCTTCACGCCCTGGAACTGCATCAGCTTCATGGTTGAGATGGACTGGGGGGGGGGGGGGGGGGGGGGGGGGGGGGGGGGGGGGGGGGGGGGGGGGGGGAGAGAGAGAGACTGGTTAGAATGGGAGGAGTAGATGGGCCAGCCTTACCCTGGTCCCGGAGGCCCACAGTGCCCGTCGCCTGGTTTCAGGGTCATGGAAGGGCCACCGTCGCAGCCTGAAAACACGTGCCGCCCTGCCCGGGTGGCTCAGTCCGCTGGAACATCAGCCGGTAAACCAAAAGGTTGCAGGTTCGATTCCCAGTCAGGGCACGTGCCTAGGAGGCGGGTTCAATCCCCAGTTGGGGTGATGTTTCTCTCATATTAATGTTTCTCTCTCTCTCTTTAAAAAATAAATCAGTAAAGACATAGCCTCAGGCGAGGATTTAAAAAAAACAACAAAAACTACTTGCCAACACTGGGCCAGACGACACATCTGAACTCCACAGTGACGGGTGCCGGCTCTCTTACAACTGCTCCTCTGTCATGTTCGAAAGACAGCCACGCCTCCCCGGTCACGCAGATGGGGGGCCAGACTCATTTCAGCCAGTGGCGACCCTGGGCTGACCACGCTACCTGCTCACCACCTGTCCCTCGTCACCAGCTTTCGGAAGGTACAAAGTGTGTCCAGGTTAGAGCCGAGATCTGGGTCTACTGAGCCGGGCAGAGCTCATGCCACAGAGGCGCCCCCTCAGGCCCAAGCCTTCAGCCACTTGTCCAGACAGCCCTGGGACCCTATTTCATGATGTGGTCCCTCTGGACGCAGCTGGAAGGGGAAAGTCTCTAGCTTACAGCCAAAAGGTCAAGGGAACCTGGGCAACCTGCAGAGCCAGGCAGGACCCGGGTCATCCGAGGCGGGGGCTCGGCGGGCCCGGCCAGGGAAGCTGGAGCAGCTGCCGACGGAGGGACCTATCTCGCGTGCCTGGCCCGTGGTTAGTGTTTTCGACACATGACCTTTTTTTTTTTTTTTTTGATTTTTTTACAGAGAGGAAGGGAGAGAGATAGAAAGTCAGAAACATTGATGAGAGAGAGACATCAATCAGCCGTCTCTTGCACGCCCCCCACTGGAGATGTGCCCGCAACCAAGGTACATGCCCCAACCGGAATCGAACCTGGGACCTTTCAGTCCACAGGCAGACGCTCTATCCACTGAGCCAAACCGGTCTCAGCAACGCACGACCTTCTTGAATGCCCCTAGTTACCCACACACGAGGGCTCTGACCGTGGGGGAAATGGACTCAGGTTAGGTAGCTTGCCCCTAATTCTCACCACTTTGCCAGTTTTTGATGCCAGCGAGGTCCCAATCCAAAGCCCAAACGGTTCCCTAGGATGAAGTGATCGGGAGGGCCTCGTCCCTCGCCATCTCTCCCCTGGGCCCTGCTCCTTCGCCGAGACTTAACGTCCAGGCGCGGCGGCCGGGGCCCGGGAACCGGCAGGACTCACCTTGTTGCCGTACTGCATGACGTGGCTGGTGTTGGTGTGGGTCTTGACCAGCTGGTACTGCTTGTGGAGCGTCTCCTTGGTCAGGTCCTCCTGCAAAAACGTGAGCGGTGAGTCCCTCGACCCGCAGCGCCCGAAGGCGAAGCCTCGGCGGGACAGCCGGCCCGGCAGGGCTCACCACGTCCGAGTCCTCCATCCAGTTGACGCTGTACCAGTCCCCCAGGTACGTGGACCTCTGCTCATCGTAGTAGCAGGCGTAGGAGGACTCGTCAGGATTGGCGGCGGTCGTGGCGTACACTGCGAGGAATCAAAGACCCTTTTAGTCACGTCTTATTCTCCGCTGCAGGTGCCGCGTGGAGCTGCGTCCTTCCTCTTCTGGTGCCAAGTGCCCCCCTGGCCAGCACAGGGAGGGCGGGAGACGCCGTGCACCCTGCACTGTTAGTAATGATCACGCGACTCAAGTGACATGTGGCAGCAGGAGAAGCCAGCTGCTGGGCTCTTGGTGCGGCCATAAGCAGGCGGGCAGGCTTACTAGGACATGGAGCTATTCTGGAATAATGCTGCCATGTTTAACAGCTCCGGCAACCGGAAGAGCGGGCACCTCACTTAGAGTCTGGAGGAAGTTAACATTTACGGAGCCAACAGGCTGGCTCCACCGCTGCAAGAGCGACCGTTTCCTACCTAGCTGCCACGGGCTCAGGATTGTGCTTGACAAACGTTATCACTTAAAGTGATAAACAAACAGGTAAGCCGAAACCCGTTTGGCTCAGTGGACAGAGCGTCAGCCTGCGGACTGAAAGGTCCCAGGTTCGATTCCGGTCAAGGGCATGTAACTTGGTTGCAGGCACATCCCCAATATGGGGTGTGCAGGAGGCAGCTGATTGATGTTTCTCTCTCATCAATGTTTCTAACTCTCTCTCCCTTCCTCTCTGTAAAAAATATTTTAAAATAAAATAAAAATAAAAAAATAAACAGGTATTATCCTCATACCCATTTTACAGGTGGGAATAGCTGAGGGTCAAAAGGGTAAGTCACGTGGCCAAGACCAGAGCCAGCCAGCGCCCACCACAGAGCCCGAGGCCAGTCCCAAGGCTGCAATGACGGATCGACGGAGCTTGACAAACCCGGAACGAGCCCCGGTTCCCTCTTCTCTGGCCACGGGGCCTCGAGGCCTGGAGGAGCCCCGGAGCTGCCCACCCCTCCCCCCACATCTACAGCTGCCCGCGCCCCCGCGTACGTGGACTTCCTGGTTCCTCGCACTGGCAGAAGCCGAGATGGACCAACGGCACCGTGAGCAACAGGCTCACCCCGCCGGGCTCCCACCACCTACCGTTGATGTCGGGGGGCAGGTGTCTCATCATGGACCCAGACTCACAGGCTTCGATGTAGAACACCATCTGCGAGGCGAACGAGACAGGCGGGCTCACCCCTCGGCCAGGCAGACCGCTCCCCAAAGCTGCTTTGGCCCCGCCCACTCTGACCCGTCTGAGGAGTCTCTGGCTTCTGCTTTGGGGGCGCAGAAGCTGCTGTCCCACACAAAGCAGAAGGACTGGGATTCATTCACCACTAACAGAATAAAGAGTCTCTGGGCTGGAATAACGCAGGGAAACGGAGCCACATGCGATGCAGAGGCAGCTCTCACCGCCAGCACCGGGGGTGGCACGGCAGGCCGTCTGCCCGCGGTGCCTCGGCGTCCGGGCCTGCGCTACGCAGTGTCTATGAAGGGCGCTCTAGGCGAGCGAGGGCCGAGGTGGAAACGGCAGGTGAAAGTCCCCCCCCACTGCCCCGACCCGCCCAGTCCCGGGAACAGCCCTCCCCAAGTCCGGTCCCAGGCCCAGCAGCCGCAGTGTCACCTCGAGGCCAGTCTCAGGCCTCGCCCCAGACCCGGGTCAAACTCGGGGGCGGGACCCACGCTCTTGGTTGCAACGAGAGGCCGGTGATTCTGATCTCTGATTTACGTACTCGCTAAAGCCCTGGGAGAAGAGGTCCGTCCCGGGAAACCGACCGGAAGGGCACCCTTTCCAGAAAACACCGCCGCCCGGCCAGACTCAGAAGGACGTCCCGGAGGGGGCGCTGCCTTCCTCGTGCTCCCCCACGGTCACCCCACAGGCTGGCCTTACCTTTTGGTACTTCTTGTGTTTGTACATGTACTTGATGGTCTCGTTCAGGTCCTTTACATGAAGCTAAAAAAGGGAAGGATACCGGCATTCAGATCAAGACGGCAAGAGAACCCGTGTGCTGGGTCCCCCACCTAAAGAATGTGCTTTCACATTCTTACCTACCGACCCCCAGAAACCATGCTAGAGAGCCGCAGCCTCCACTGTCACCCAGGGGTTTTATCTCAGATTTAAAGGGGCAGGAGCATCTGCTTCCTCACTCTGCCCAGAGCGTTCAGGGCCGGGGTTCTGTTATGTGTCCAGTGCGAGGCTCCCAGGCCCTGCGACAGCCCCCGATGCAGTTATATGTGGAGAGACATCGGGAAGAGTGGGGGAGGAAGTCCCCCGGGAAGATGTCAAGCTGCTTTCAATGTGTGCCCCACCCCCCACCCTGGCGGGGTGATAGGAGCCCACATCTCGGTCTGACGGCGCCCCGCGGTTCTGTTCTCCGTCCCCTTTAAGGAAAACTCACGTCGTCGTTCGGGAAGGCCAGCAGCCCGGTGGCTCCGTGATCGGTGAAGTACACAAACACGTGGTCCCGGGGGCCGCTGCCACCGAGAGCAAGAGTCAGAGTCTAGCGGTTCCGATTCTATTTCTCTGATAGGTCGCCCTTACAAGATCCCTCTGCCACCCCCCCCCCAAAAAAAAAATAAATAAATAAACTAAGAAGTTTAAAGACACAGCCTCCCACCAGGTACAAAGAGGAACGCAGGCCTGCCTCTGACCAGCTGAGCCACAAGGCATATCCTAGGGCAGTGGTTGGCAAACGGCAGCTCGCAGGCCGCAGTCTGCCGCTCTGCTGACTAATGAGTTTGCCAACCACCGACCTAGACTCTGGATTCCAGTAATTACAGGCTGTTGTTGTTCCTTGTGATTAAGCCTCTATCCCAGTGGTCGGCAAACTCATTAGTCAACAGAGCGGCAAATTGCAGCTCGCAAGCTGCAGTTTGCCGACCACTGTCCTAGGGCCTGGGACTGAGTCAGGCCCGGGAGGAGGACACTGTGCTGGGCAGACAGACCAGGGTCCTTTGGCAACTGGGCCTCATCCCCAGCAGCCACATCCTCTAACCAGAGGTCCCCCGAATGAGTAAGGGATCCAGGACACACATGCCAACGTGCCCTGCAGCTCCAGCTCCCTCAGGGACCCCACCTGCCCACCCTCGCCAGGGCTTCCACTCAGGGTGCCGCCTCAAGGCTGCAGACCTGGGGTAACTACCCTGGAACCAATCTGGTTCACCCCACACAGCTGTCCATCTCTGCTCTCATGACGGGAGCGTCCCTACGTCCAGGCCTCCCCTCTCGAGTGAGAGACACAGCACCGTTCACCCGGCACCTGGGAGACGCTCTGAAGACCCGGCATCACATAAAAATGCTTCGGAACGAGATGCTCGAGAGGACACACCTCTCCCCCACCGGCGGCGGCCGGGCAGGCCCTGGTGTGACTTTCCCAGCGTGAAGGCTAGGCCTGGCTCATGAGTGCGCTCCGCCCGCTGATCAGAGCGCAGGGCTGGCGGCAGGGCTGGCTGTGACCTGACCCACTGCGGGCTCCACACCAGGCTCAGAGGTACCGCGGGCCGTGGAGTGCACGGCACTAGGATCCGTGATGGGAACCAGGTTAACATGGTGCAGCCCTGGGCTGCCAACGGAGCCATCCCACCCGCACGGCCTGTCTCACTCAGGACAGAGCTCCCCGCTCTGCGTTTCTCACAGCAAACGAGCCGGGAGCCACGACCAACCCGATCCTGGGCGGCCAGGTTGTGCGGAAAAGGGCGATGGCGAGAAGCGAGCAGGCGTTACCTCTTCAAGACCTTTCCCGATCCTATGCCCTTCACTGCTTCCTCATCGCCTCTCAGCACGGCAAGGAAATTCTGCGGGGTGACCGCCTGCAAGGAATCGGAGTTGAAGTCAGACGTGTCATTTCAAGTCAGAGGTCTGCCGAGTCTGCACAGACCTAGGCCACCTGCCCACACGCCTCCAAGGCCCGAGGTTTAAGAGCAAACGCTTTGGCCCTGACCGGTTTGGCTCAGTGGATAGAGCGTCGGTCTTCGGACTGAAGGGTCCCAGGTTCGATTCCGGTCAAGGGCATGTACCTTGGTTGCGGACACATCCCCAGTAGGGGGTGTGCAGGAGGCAGCTGATTGATGGTTCTCTCTCATTGATGTTTCTAATTCTCTAGCTCTCTCCTTTCCTCTCTGT
The DNA here is from genome assembly GCA_004026805.1 of Lasiurus borealis. NCBI lineage: Eukaryota > Metazoa > Chordata > Mammalia > Chiroptera > Vespertilionidae > Lasiurus > Lasiurus borealis. The sequence continues at coordinate 20,267 of PVJN01022313.1, read as the reverse complement.
AAAAATCAATAAAATATTTTTTAAAAAAAGAGCAAGCGCTTTGGAACCAAGAAAGACCCCAATCAGGCTGGTGTCTCTGGGGCAGGTGCAGGGCCTCTTCTCAAAGAACATCTCGTCCGGCCGCTGGCGCTCGGCAACCTGTGTTCCTTCCGCCGTCAGAAAGGCCGAGCGGAGAAACGCGAAGGCGCCGGGCAGTGGGGCCAGCGACAGAGGGAGGGCACGCCCACCGGGAGAAGGCAGCGAGGCCGAGACACGTCTGTGCGGGGCCCGCCTTGCCCAGCTTGTGGCCTAAAAGGCCAAATCCCGAGGACAGATCATGTCCTTCAAGGAGATTTTCTAAATGGATACTCGCTCATTAAAAAAAAAGAAAAAAAAAGGCAGCAATACAGGAAAGCACAAAGGGGAACAAAAATCCCACCACTTATGCCGAAACCGGTTTGGCTCAGTGGATAGAGTGTTGGCCTGTGGACTGAAAGGTCCCAGGTTCGATTCGGTCAAAGGCATGTATCCTAGTTGCAGGCACATCCCCAATGGGGGGTGTGCAGGAGGCGGCTGATGGATGTCTCTCTCTCATCGATGTTTCTAACTCTTTATCGCTCTCCCTTCCTCTCTGTAAAAAATCAATAAAATATATTAAAAAAAAAAAATCCCACCACTTAGATTCCAATCATTTCCTTATACAGGGTGGGGCAAAAGTCAGTTTACAGTTGTAAGCATGTGCAAGTTTATTCTTTTATTATTCTTTATTAATTACTGTATTCTTTCCCATACACACAACTACAAACCTGTAACATCTACTTTTGCCCCAACCTGTAAAATGATGTAGAAACAATCTCATAAAGATGGGATTGTCTATATTACATGTATGATGTGTTCAATTTAATTGTATCTGAATTTGAGAGAGGAAAACTGAAACTGAAAGGACTGCTCAGCTTCAGAGAAACATTTATCACCAGGAGTATCGGTTCCTAAAAGATCCCTCGATTAGGAAGGAAAGGAGATATGAAGCCCGGCCAGAGCGGCTCAGTGATTGAGGGTTGGTCAACCTATGAACCAGGAGGTCACTGTTTTGTTCCTGATCAGGGCACATGCCCGAGATGGGGGCTGGATCCCCAGTGTGGGAGTGCAGGAGGAAGATGATCTCTGAATGTCTCTCATTGATGTTTCTCTTTCTCTTTCTCCTTTCCTCCTACCCTCCCTGCCTCTCTAAAAATCAATAAATCGTGTATAATAAAGAGGTGATATGCAAATTGACCCACACACCCTCATGTCACAAGATGTCAACCCCCCACATTGTCACAAGATGGCCACCCCCACACTGTCACAAGATAGCCAGCAGGGGAGGGCATTTGGGGGTGACTGGGCCAGTAGGGGAGTAGTTAGGTATGAATCATGCCAGCAGGGGAGCAGTTAGGGGCAATCAGGCAGCCAGCCAGGCGAGTGGTTAGGAGCCAGCAGTCCCAGATTATGAGAGGGAGCCCAGATTGCAGAGGATGAAGGCTGGGCTGAGGGACACCCTCCCACCCCAGTATGCACTGGGCCTCTATAAAGACTGGAAACTAAAGATTGGTAGACCGCAACTTATTTCCTTTTTTTTTCCTTCTACTTTCTATCAAAAATCTCAAAAATGACTCACGCACAAATCCTAACACAGGCATGAAACACCGATCGGAATCAGGTTAGTGAGGTTCTGATGCCAGACTCACCTCCCCGGTGTAGTCCTTCAGGACCCCCTTGTACACATCCGAGCCATTGGGCCTGTTGATCACAACTCCGGGAGTGGGGTTTCTGGAAATCAAAGGACACAAACCCTGACATGTCTCTGAAATCGCTCTCTTCAAAACTGTGCGCTTACACAGAAAGATGGTTATTGGCTGGCTGGCAAAGACACTGCTCATCACCCGACAGTCACCAAGGGCAATGATTTCAGCAGCTTGGGGATCCCAGCCATCCCGCTTTCAATGTTTCGAAAGCGCCAGCCCCCAACCCCCTTCAGCACCCACTGCCCATGTCTCTGCCACTGCCAGGGTGCCCGACGCCATGTTCAAAGCTCTACATGAAGCAGCCCTGTGAAATTCTACGTGGGAGTCTGTTTCACCCTAACGTTAGGCCACTGGTGTGCGGACGCCACCCACGAAGCACTGCGTACTTACTCTTCAGAGCTGGCGATGTCATCGTACATCATCACAACAATCTGCTCGTCGGGAATCCCATTGCGGTGGACGATCTGGTAGGCGTGGCACGCATCTGCCTGGGAGACATGATTCCAGAAAGCCTGAGACTTTGCCCAGAAGGAGGCCAGGTTTGGAGTTCTTTTCTCCAGGAAGGCATGCTGTGAGTCATTCCCTATTGGTCAGGTCTTTAAATTATTGTAGAACAGATACATTTATATTTTTGCACCCCATTTTTTAAAATCTCACTCTGCCCCATTATCCAAGCTCTTATTCATCAGGCAGGTAACATACATGCGCACGTGTACACACACATGCGCACGCACATACTGCATCCACAGGTAACAAGAGCCTTTAAAAGAAAATCAGTATTATGTCAGATTTAACTCACCCTTACAATGATAGTGGAAGTGAGCAGACACACCCACCGACTCGCCTATTATTTATTACTCCAGTGTGAACGCAGGCTCATTAAAAAACAAAAACAGAGTAAATCTAACAAAATCAGTCGTCACACACTGCAAATTACAAGAAACTACTGAGGGGAATTAAAGATCTAGACAAACAGGCATCTCATATTCATGGAGCAGAAGACTTAGCACTAGAAAAGTTTTTTTTAAAAGATCAGCAGGTTTTTGCAGAAACTGACAGGACGATCCTGAAATTTATATAAAATTGCAAAAGACCTAGAATAGACAAATTTTGAAAAAGAACAGAGCTGGAGGATTTTCACTTCCTGATTTCAAACCTAATCTGGGGAAAGAACAGTCTTTCGACAAATAGTGCTGAGACTATTTGGATATCCACAGGAAAAATATATGAATTTAGGCCCTCATTTCAATCTCGGCACGAAAATTAGGTCAACATGGATCATAAACTTCCGTAAGGGTGAAAACAAAACTGTTGGAAGACAACAGAACATCTCTGGAACCTTGAGTGACAACTGAAAAGATGTTATAGGTATATCACCAAAAATCCGGGCTATAAATTGGACATTATCAAAATAACGAACCTTACCACTTCAAAAGACACCATTAAGAAAAGGAGAAGACAAGCAATCCAGTAAGAGAAAATATTTGGAAAACAAATTATCTAACAGGACTTGTCAGAATTTGTAAAGAACTCTTGTTCTTTAATAAGATAAGATAATCAACCTAGGGAAAAAAAAAAGATTTGAGTAAAGATCACTTAAGAAGATATACAACACTCACACACGCAGGCCCGGTAGAAGCAGCCAAATAAGTGGATTATGTGGTAGCTCCAGACAGGCAGCCCAAGGCTGGTTCCAGGCAGCATCTGACACCGACCTGCAATGGAATCCCACCCAAGCGGACCCAGAACGAGTGGTGGGCCTCAGACTACAACGGAAGATGGCTCATCTAACCACACAGGCGGTGCCCCCAAAGGGAGATGCTGGCAGACTCCAGACCTTGCTGGAAACAACTCCTCCTAGAGCTGCAGCTCTACACCGTGGCTCATACAGCGTGACCAAGGTCTGTCCTTATCGTCAGCCAGACTGACGGTTAACCCCACCCACCAATAGGCCAACGGCATTCGAGACTCAACTACAACAGGAGGGAGCACATAACCCACCAAACAGACATTCCTGAGCACGGAGCTCAGGTGATCTGAAAATTGCGCCACTGAGCCCCACAAGACACCTGGGACATAAAACCACCGTAACAAGTTTGGGAGTCATAGATCTGCCCAACACGCAGAGACAAACAGGCAAAATGGGAGACAAAGAAACCAGTCCCAAATGAAAAAACAAAACAGGGTATATGAATTTTTCCCCTTAAACACAGAAGGGCCGTAGGAGGTGACATTTGAGGGGAGGGCACTGAGCAAGACTTGTCCCCGGGTTTACAGAGATCCCCGTGGCTCAGCCAGTTTCAGCGCTAGCGCAGGAGTCCTGATGGGGGCGCTAATGCATCCCGTGGCCGCTGGCTGTCACCGCTGGCCTGCCGCTGTCTGCTCCTGCTGCCTCCGCTGCGGGCCACCTGTCAGCTAAAAGGACACCCTGCTTGGAACAGAGGCCACTACCGCTGGCACGCTCTGGTCTCAGTCACTGTGAAGGGGTCCACCTTCCAGCCAGGGAGGAGTTGGGAAGGGGTTCCCACGGTCTGCTCATCCCACAGGTGCTCACCTCACCTCACCCCCTGACACTGCTCTGAGCCCTGGCCCAGAGCGTGGGCTGTGTAGGGTTGCCTCCCTGAGCCCACCCCCATCTCAACTTGGTCCAGAGGGAACCAGAGCTTCAAAGGGGGACTGCGTGAGATGCTCACACTGACAGGGCAGGGAGCGGAGAGCAGCAGTGACGCCTGCAGTGTGTGCAGGTCCAAAGCCCGCACTCCGTCACGATCCCGCGCTGCCTCTGGCCTGGACAAGGACAGCCCTCCTGTGCTCACTGCGTTCCCTAACTCAGTCTGCCCTGCCTCTTTCCCAGTCCCTTCCCACGTGCCCTTTAAAAGCGTGCTTCTGCCGTGGCTGGTTTGGCTCAGTGGATGGAGCATTGGCCTGCAGACTGAAGGATCCCAGGTTCAATTCCGGTCAAGGGCGTGTACCTTGGTTGCGGGCACATCCTCCATAGGAGGTGTGCAGGAGGCAGCTGATGGATGTTTCTCTCTAATCAGCGTTTCTAACTCTCTATCCCTCTCTCTTTCTCTCTGTAAAAAATCAATAAAACATGCTTTAAAAGCGTGCTTCTCTTTTTAAATATAAAACTGATACTTTTCAACAACATGGATTGATTAACCACAAAAAAACATGTTGCCCTAACCGGTTTGGCTCAGTGGATAGAGCATCGCCCTGCGGACTGAAAGGTCCCAGGTTCGATTCCGGTCAAAGGCATGTACCTTGGTTGCAGGCACATCCCCAGTAGGGGGTGTGCAGGAGGCAGCTGATGGGTGTTTCTCTCTTATCGTTTCTAACTCTTTCTCCCTCTCCCTTCCTCTCTGTAAAAAAAACAAAATACATTAAAAAATTATGCTAAGTGAAAAGCTAGACACACAAGACTACATATTGTCTGATTCCATTTATAAGACGTTTTCAGAGAAGGTAAAACAATAGACACAGAACAGACCCATGAATACAAGGGTTTGGGAAGAAAGAGGAAGGACTGATTGCAAAGGGCACCAGGGAACTTTCTAGAATGATGGAAGTTGTCCTAAAACTGGATTGTGGCGAGGCTTGCACCACAGTATGACTTTACTAAAAATCACTCAGCTCTACAATTACCATAGGGGGCTTACAACTTGTATTCGTGAACATCTGCCTCATTAAGCTGTTTTTAAAATGTGATAATGGGGCACAGACACCTTTCTTCCGATAACACCTGGCTCTCCTCCCAGCTCCTGATAACAAAGAGCTTCACCTTCAACCTACACACCCCCACGGCCATTCCCAGGCCTTGGATCTTCCTTCTCCACGGCTCAGACCTCAGTCCGGGAAGAAACCCGCCTCCAGCCCCCTGCTCCCCAGGACCTCCGTCCTTCCGTCACCCGCCTGTCAGGACAGACTGTACAGCCTCACTACCAGCTGCCCGCCCTTCAGAACCTCTCCCTCTCACCTCTCCGCCCCCACCACCCCCAGCCTCACCCTCCCCACACTCAGAGCCACCCTCAGCTTCACCCTCCCCACACTCAGAATGTCACCCATGAATCCCAGCCAAAAATGCAGATCTGATTCGGTCAAGATAAAACACAGAAAAACACTTAGCAATGACTTAATTGTGCCTGGTGTGCAATTAAGAAATGTGTGATAATGAGTGCTGCCTTAATCCAAGGAAAATAAATGTATGCCTTTATAAAAATATATATGTAAAGGTTTATATGGGTTCCACAGGGAAAATTCTTTCAGATGCTTTTTTTTTTTTTAATACAGAGAGGAAAGGAAAGGGAGAGGGAGAAACGTCAGTGACAAGAGAATAACTGATCAGCTGCCTCCTGCACACCCCACACTGAGGATGGAGCTCACAACCCTGGCATGTGCCCCAACCTCCTGGTTCACAGGTTGATGCTCAACCACTGAGCCCTGCCAGCGGGGCTCAAACGCGGTTAATGATTAGCCTCCAAAGTCCAGAAGGCAAATGTGGGCAGCTGGCTGGGAACGGAACCGGGCCCGCGGGGATACGGCTGAGGTCAGCAATGACTCAGCACATGTGTTTCCGCTCTGCGTGGCCTCTGTGGCCTCAGCACTGTCGCCCTCCCTCATTTAGGGACAATTATTTCGGTCTGCGGCCACTTCTTTCGCCTTGCTTCCCTTATTTCAATGTTAAGTATTTTACCCGGGGGAAACTAGCAACACTTAAGAGGGGGAAAAAAAAAAAGATTTTTCTGGGTGCAAAGGTTCATTGGATACCTACACTTACATAATGTTTAACCAATATTTTTTAAAGCTGGTTGTATAAAAACCAGATGGCTGATGAATCCGTCTGTTCACTATCGGTGACCCAAACTGAGTATCTCATCTTTCTACCTTGTGGGGGATGGAAGGGAGGAAGAGCCAGGGAGTCAAGAGCTGTGGACTCGGGTTGCTTCTCTGGAAATGGGTCAGGCCTGTTGTTACGTATTAAAATGAAAAAGGGTCATCTTGCTATGACCAGTTTTTAAGAAAGCCAAATGTCCTTTTCAGCTGGCATACAAATGTCATTCAATAATCATCCATTTTAGAGTTTAAACCCCCTAGCCAACAGATAAGAAAACCGATACCCTGCCCTAGCTGGTGTGGCTCAGTGGAGAGAGCGTCAGCCTGCAGACTAAAGGGTCCCAGGTTTGATTCTGGTCAAGGGCAACTCGGATTGCGGGCTCCATCCCCAGTAGGGGGCGTGCAGGACGCAGCCAATGAATGATTCCCTCATTGATGTTTCTCTCTCTCTCTTCCTTCCTACCTGAAATCAATAAAAAGATATTTAAGAAAAAGAAAAAAGAAAAGAAACCGACACCCAGGTGCGGAGACACTGCCCAGCCACCAGGAGCACAGACGAGAGGCCTGCACTGGCCCGTCCAGCAGCCACTGGCCACGCACAGCGATTAGCACTTCAACTGCACCGTCCGAGCCCAACGCACCGTGAGTGTAAATGCACACTGGATCCCAATGACTTAGTACCAAATAAAGAATGGAAGGCATCTGCTTATCAACTTTTTATGTCGATTACCAGTACGATGATAATGGTTTGGATATTTAAGTTAAATAAGATAAGGTTAGCCGAAACCGGTTTGGCTCAGTGGATAGAGTGTTGGCCTGCAGACTGAAAGGTCCCAGGTTCAATTCCAGTCAAGGGCATGTATCCTGGTTGCGGGCACATCCCCAGTAGGGGGTGCGCAGGAGGCAGCTGATCGATGTCTCTTATTGATGTTTCTAACTCTCTATCCCTTTCCCTTCCTCTCTGTAAAAATTCAATAAAATATATATTAAAAAAAAAGATAAGGTTAATTTCACCTATTTCTTTTTGTTTGTTTGTTTTTACTTTTTAAAACTGTAGCTACTAGAAAATTCATCACGACACAGATGGCTGTCCTGCTGCTGGACAGTGCTGCTCCGAGGCTCATCGACCTGGTCTGACCACTTGCCATCTGACCACACTGGGTCCGTGCTGACCTTTTCCCTGTCTCAGCCCACTCACTCGCAAAGAAGGAATAAGAACTGAAACTACAGCAGATAACCCACGACAGGGACTAAATGAGTTCACTGTGTAAAAGGCTCTAGGACCGTTCAGCACACACTGTGAGGATCTAGGCATCCAGTTTCCGAGAATGACAAACTGAAATGGCTTCTCAAATCACAACTTTATTCATTTATTTACTTTTATATTTTTATTGATTCAGAGAGGAAGGAAGAGGGAGAGAAACGTTAATGATGAGAGAGAACCACTGATCAGCTGCCTCCTGCTGGGGACTGAGCCCATAACCCAGGAATGTGCCCTTGAACGGAATTGAACCCAGAACCCTTCAGTCCACAGGCCAACACGGTGAGGGCTAAATTACCACTTTATCGAGGTCTAATTCACATATCATTACAGTCAGTCTTCTGAAATGTACCACCCTGCGGTTTCTAGTATATTCACAAAGTCACACAACCATAACCACTCTCTAATTCTAGAATATTTTCATCATCCAAAAGGAGATCCCGTACCCGTTAGCAGCCATTCCCCATAGTCCCCTCCACCCAGACCCGCAACCGCTAACCGATACTCTGCCTCTGTCGATTCCCCGTTCTGGACATTTGATGTGAATGGGACCTCACAATGCGTGGTTCTGCGAACTGGCTTCTTTTACTTAGCACGTTCTTAAGGCCATCCGCGTTGAGGTATCGGTGCCGTATTCCTTTTCATGACCAAGGACATCCCCTTGTGTGGACAGACCACCTTTTGTTTATCCATCCAGCAGCTGATGGACACTGGGACTGTCTCTACCTCTTGGCTATGATGAATAACGCTGCTATGATCATTCCAGTACAGGTTTTCGTGAGAACATACGTGTTCATTCTCTTGGGTGTGTGCCTAGCAGTGGAATCGCTGGGTCATATGGCAACTGTCTGACCTTTTTAAGGAACTGCCAGACTGTTTCCCAAAATGGCTGCCCCATCTTTTCGCTCTGACTTCTGCCAGGCTGCTCTGCGGGGAATGCCAGGAGAGATGGGGAGGAGGGCATGGAGAGCAGCAGGCAGAGGCCTGGAGGGCAACGAGGCTTTGGGAGGCTCTGGCCAGACCCCTGGGCTTCAGTCCTGTCTGCACCCCAACTTCTGTGTGGCCTCAGGGAAGTCACTTCCTCTCCTTTAGGCTCAGTTTCCTTTTCTGTAACAGGAAGGTGATGACCAGTGGGTCTATACACCCGGTAAAGACTGGGGTGGGTGATGCTCTTGGTTTCTAGTGGGCAGAGGCCCAGGACACTGCTAACCATCCTACAGGACAGACCCCCAAAGAATAGCCTGGTTCCACAGGTCAACAGCTCCAAGGTCAAAAAGCCTCGGTTAGCCGAGACCGGTGTGGCTCAGTGGATAGAGCGTCAGCCTGTGGACTGAAAGGTCCCAGGTTCAATTCCAGTCAAGGGCATGTATCCTAGTTGCGGGCACATCCCCAGTAAGGGGTGTGCAAGAGGCAGCTGATCGATGTCTCTCTCTCATCGGTGTTTCTGGCTCTCTATCCCTCTCCCTTCCTCTCTGTAGAAAATCAATAAAATATATTTTTTAAAAATTAAAAAAAAAAAAACACCTCGGTTAGACTGAGGGGACACCACGGGGGCCTGAGGAAATACAAACTGCTTTCGGAAACTGATGCTCCACTTCTCAGCCCCCCAGGGACGTGAGGGCTCCCACTTCTCCAGCACCTCGCTAACACCTCCCTTTGCCAGCCTAACCAAGGAGGGTAAACGGCTTTGCAACGGTCTGCTCTTCTGACAGTGTCCGGGATGTGTGCAGAACGCCAGTGCCACAAAGAGGGCGATGAGCCAGCTTCCTACCTGGTGCCTGTAGTTGTACCAGCCGTTGGAGCCTGCGACGATGACCACCCAGTGCTTGCCTCCGTCCTCGGGATCGTCGTCGGGAGCGGCACCGGCTCCCAGGACCAAGCCGAGCAGCACGGCCACTCCCCACATCGCTCCGGGCCGCGGCATCGCCCGCAGAAACCTGGGAAGAGAGAAGCAGAGTCCAGCCGGAAAGGAATGACGAGCAGCGAAGAATACTGCTGGCCCCGACGAAAGTGTCATAGTGGCCTTGGCCGGTCTGCTCAATGGTTAGAGCGTTGGCCCTCAGACTAAATAACAGCCGTGGTCGCCAACCTTTCGGACCTCCCGGACCACCAGTGGTCCACGGACCACCGGTTGGCAACCGTTGGGTTAAAGATTCGATTCTAATTGACAGCGTGAACCTCCATTGCAGGGTACATCCCAGGCCCTGGTCAGGGCAAGTGTGAAAGGCAACCAGTCAATGTATGTCTCTCTCTCTCTCCCCCCCTCCCTTCCAGTCTCTCTAAAAGTCAAAGGGGAAAAATATCTTTGAGTGAAGATTAATAGAGAAAGGAGGGAGGGGGAGAGAG
>PVJN01022312.1:0-33563 GCA_004026805.1 Lasiurus borealis | reverse complement strand
AGATTGGCTCCGTGCCACCAGGGGCAATTGTCACCAGTGATCTGTGTGATGGCTCTGGATGAAAAATGCAAGGTGCGTGTCTCCTCACATTCTCCAGTAAGTGCAAGGATATTTCTTTGGCTTTAAACTACCATTTCTGGGATTCCTCAAGTCAATGGGAAAATTTTTCTTGGTGTCCTCAGCTTATCAAAATTGGGGGCGGAGGGAGGGCGGGGGGGCCCACACCAATTTGGCTCAGTGGACAGACCATCGGCCTGAAAGGTCCCAGGTTCGATTCTGGACAAGGGCATGTATCCCGGTTGCGGGCACATCCTCTGTGGAAGGCATGCAGGAGGTGGCTGATCGATGTCTCTCTCTCTCATCAATGTTTCTGGCTCTCTATCCCTCTCCCTTCCTCTCTGTAAAATAATCAATAAGATATATTTTTTTAAAAATTCGGGGCGGGGGTATACTACTATCTTCCAATAATAGAATACATTGATTTATTCCGAGAAACAAAAAATGTATAATACAAAAAATGCTAGTTTGGGAGTCTGGAGACTTAAGCACTAGCCTCAATGCTGCTTCAAGTCATATTGAGTTTGGCTGAGACTTATTGCACTTAAAAAGGTATTTCTAACAGTAAGCATGAGATGAGTGACTTGAATCTGCTATTTACTAAATTTGTCTCAATTCCCTCATGCATTTTGAACAAGAATATTTCATTGCATTGAGTATAATTCTCCTCTTTAAAGGTGTTAAATCTTGGAAGCCAACTGCTTTATTTGCTGGTCAATCAAAGAAACAGCAATTTATGTCCATGCTCAAGAGACAGAAAAACCAGGTCTGCTGAATGCAGTGAGGTGCCATGATCTAAGGATCTTTCTAAGAGATTATCAAAGGCAATTTCAACAACACTCAGTTTCAACATACTGACTTTACCCAATTCTCAGCCAGGCACACTCCACAGCTGTAAGCTCTTGTCTCTTTGATAACCATTTTAAGCCAAATCAAGAGCAAGGAGGATTTAAATGTACACAGGTAGAGACATATAGTTAGTTCTGGGCAATTACCGCTGTCATGAATCTCTTAGCGGCTGAACATAATAACTACTAACATGAATATAGTTCTCTGCAGTTAATAGCGCAATTTAATGTGTATTATTATCTCTAATGGGCTGAGGTTTACAGCTCACCTTCCACGATGCTAGGGGTGAGGACAGAGTGATGGCCAGAAGGGACAATTCTGCCTGGAGACGCCAGAGCAACTAGCCACCACGGGCTCTCCTTGAAGAAGAGCTCTGCCATGCCCTTGCATTATCTCTGTCACCTGCTTTCCCGGGCAGCGCGCTGGTGTTAGGTCCAGACAAACATACTACAAAGTTATGGATGAACAATGACAAGAGTCATAACAACTCCGTCAAAAGAAGGTGCTTTATGTGCTTTGTTCAACCCAAAGGGTTCAAAGCTGAGCTGTCACTACATTCACACAGCCGCTGTCTTCCAGCCACACATGTCTCTGTTGCTGTAAAATCAAGGTCCAGTGCATGAACAATTTACGGCCACTCTTTGTACACACAATGGCAGCGAGACCGCAGATCAGAAGCTTTGAGCTCCTGAGTCAGCCTGACCTCCACTAGGTGGCGCTCCATATTAACGCAGTTCCTCAGAGTGTGTGGAAAGAGCCAGGGACTTCCACAGTGGAGGGTCTCTAACTCTTTTTTATCAGTCCATGTTTAGAAAGGTGTATATCTTTGGGGCAGTCTGAAAAATTAGCTGAGACTCAGAACTCTAAAGGAAACCTGTCTCAAGTTCCATTGAAAGAGAAAGCAAGGTTGGATACCATATAGGTGTGTCACCTCTCAATAATTTACAAGAAAAAAATTGAGATGAAAACGTATCCTACCCATTGCACTGAAGCACTGTGTAACCCAAGTGTATTTTCTGTCTTGCTAGAAAACCTGCTGCTTGAAAATCTTTACTATTGAAAAGCAAATCAGTTATCAATTTATTTATTCAGATGCTCCTCTAGGGAGAATAAGAGAGAGAGAAAGAGAGAGACACACACACACACACACAGAGAGAGAGAGAGAGAGAGAGAGAGAGAGAGAGAGAGAGAGAGAGAGAGAATATGCTGAGAGAGGAGAGTGATAAGACTGGCCAAAAAAAGTGAGGTCAAGTGAACATGTGAAACAGAGATGGCAGGTGAAAATAAATACATGACCATGAGAGATGGAAAGATGCTTGGGAAAGAGGGTGGGGACAGGACTATATGAATCAGAGGAAACACAAAAGTGAAGAACAATTCAGGTCATACCTTGGGCAGAGCGTACTTGGGCAGCTTCATCTGGGCAAATGCATTCCTCCGGTAGGACACGTAGTAATGCGGCCGTCCTCCGGACGTCAGCTGGACCGGAAACACAGAGTTGTAAGAGGAGCTACTGTAACAGTTATAGGCCCTGGAAGAACAGCCACTGAACGAGAGGAGGTCGCTGCCAACACATCAGTGCGAATGGCTACCGTGAACAAGTGTAAGGAATTGGCTTACAGTTCAAAAACATCTTAAACAGCGCATGTGAGTTGGTCAGAGGCCAGATGGAACCCACTGGACAAAAATATAATTCTTCAATTTGCACTGAGGCTCGGGAGCCAGGAAACATTTTCAGTGATTAGGAACTTTTCAAGCAAGATACAAGCCTCGAGGGATATTGGATCAATGTCCATCAGCAACCCAGCTATCTGGCCCCAAGACTACGGCCATGCAGACATCAGAAGGAGGCGGTCCAGGTGCCACATCTCTGGGCACTGATTCCAGTATGTGGCGGTGACATTGATGCTGGGAGCATGTCCAACACACAGCAGGGCTGACACGTGAGGTGGTTCAGAGCTCTCTATCTCTGAGAACTGATTCTGAGCCACCTTCCCAAGTTCATCCTGCACAGAGAGTACAGTGAACCCCATGGGTGTGAGGGAGGGTGAGGAGGGTGTGGTGTCTACCTCAGCATGAGCACCATTCAGTGCAAAGTATTAAGGGTGCCAATTTCTCTCTCTGTCATCACTCCTTTTCTTTTGACTTTATTGAGATATTATTGACATGTACCAGCAATTTTCAACCGGTATATCCCCCCCAAATTTAAAAATATGCAATACCTGATTATTTAGTCAGCGGCACTTACATTTTTTCCCTTAGACTTTTCAAATTAAAAAATGACAACAACCAACACAACAGAAACTGTCTGCCATGAATGAGTCATAAGTTTACCTAATATTTATCAGGTCCACAAGAAGTATATTTTTTGTGTATCCTGGAATTGCAGTAATTAGTTTATGTGGGCCATGAGATGAAAAAGACTGAAAATAGCTGACATATAAAAGTTATGTATAAAATGTGATGATTTGGTACATATATATTGTACAGAATAATTACTACAAATAAAGTTATTTAATACCTCTATGCCATCACTTGATTAAGATTATTGTATGTGTGTGTGGTATAGTCACCATGCTCTATATTAGATCCTGGATCTTAGTCATTCTGCAGTTGGAAGTTTGTATCCTTGACCAACATCTCCCCATTTACCTACTTTCTACTCCCTGAAAACCACTAATCTATTATTTTTGAGTTCCTGTAGCCACTCTTAACCCATATAAGTTTCTCAAGTTTGCATGTCAGCTAGAGTTTGCATACTCAGAATGCCAACATGTACTTTGGGTGATGTTCACCAGACACATAAAAACATGACTAAAATATTCAGCAATATGTGACCAGATCACCTTTTCCTCCCAGTGTTGAGTTGCAGGGTCGTTCACAGTGGCATGGGTAGAAAAATATGAAAAACTCTAAATGCAGAACTGATTCTCATATGTAAGTTATGTATGTAGATTATAAATGGTTATTAAAAAAGAGAAAAAAGTTCCAGGAAGCAACACAGAGAAGGAAATAAATTAGAGAACCAATGTGTGTAACCATTTCAAGGTCATTTGACAATTGATGCTGAAGTTATCAGAGTGCTCATTACTCATTTCCCTGAAGAAAAAGAAAGTGTGTGTGTGTAATCATTTGTGAAACATTTTTAAAGTACATAGGCTGATGTACTTTTTTCAACATTTATTTGCTTCCTCAAAATCATAGGATTAAATATTCTAAATTATCATTTCTTTCTAAAATATCATATTGTGGTTCAAGCTTAGTGAATCATAAGTATTTGTGGGTGTAGGTATAAATCTCTATGTATATAGAGTATATCTAGAGAGAGAATTCATACACACCCACATTAGCAATTATATCTTTACCAATTTTAACATGGAAAGAAATAATTTAATTTTTAGCAGGATTGTCCAAAAGCCTAAGAAGTTCCTTCAAAGCTGATAAGAAGTAAAGCACACCCACTTCCTGTCTCTTCTAAACATTCATGAAACCTCAGCTCCTCAAGCTGTTTCCCGCTCTCTGAGGAGGTGTCAGGCCTGTCTGAATACATCTCATCTAAATTCTCTTCATCCCAATCACAGGCAGGGCACGACAATAATGGCTGATTACTACCACCTTTTCTCTGCCCCCACCACCTCCAGCTACCCCTCTGCTGCCTCCTCCTAGCTGCCTCTCTATTTTTAAACCGGATGTTGCGGAGGAGGCTGATGGCCTGGCCATTCTCCTGGCAGGAAGAGATGGACATTTCTACTCAGCCCCGCTGCTGGCTGCTGGGAGCGCCTCAGAATGCAGATGAGAGGGATGAACAGCACTCCGCGCTGTGCCTGCCTGAACCCTGACCCGGGCCGATAAGGTCCCCCACACACTGCCCAAAGGAACTCATTAATATTCCGTTAGTAGAGGAGGTCTGATGCGTGGTAATGCTCCTTTTGTTGAAAAGATAATGCTTTTTTTTTGTTGTTCTTTTTCCTTTCCTCTAAAGGGAGAGGAAGCAGGCAAGCGGGGCTGCATTAGGGACAGAAAGAGGAAAAGGTCTTTGAGACAATCAGGAGAAGTGGATCTTGCCCACCTGAACAAACACGTAATCATCCTGCACAATCAAGGAGTCCGGGTCAATGTAGCCGGGGAAAGGTCTGTTTCTGTTGGCCTCGGTACAGTTCTGCATGCGGCAAGTCAAGTATTGCGAATCTGGGAAAAAAATAAAAAATAAAAATAAATAAACAGAGGAGGTTGATATGCACACAGAGAATTAGAGTCTGAGTGTATACTTTCTATTCGCCTTGGTACCTCCAAGTATTTAAATACACCTCACATTCTCTGTTAACCACATTATTGTTGTTGTCATCATTGTTATCATTAATGTCATTATGATTTTACTCACTGGTATCTCCCAGCGCTTCTGCCATCCTAAACACTAAATTCGCCTTAATTCATTTCTTTCCTGTTTAAACCAAATGAAAGTACAGTGGTACCTCGAGATACGAGTGCCCTAACATACGAGATTTTTGAGATACGAGCCGTCGAGCAAGTGATTTTTGCTTTGAAATATGAGCAACAGTTGAGATACGAGTAATCAGGAGGATTGGCTGGCTGCACACGACCCACCAGTTTATGCGACTCAAGCGTCTCATAGTTTCCCACGCCTCAGGGTTACAGAACAAATTAAACTCATATCTCGAGGTACCACTGTATTTTCAAAAACTGGCAATTATACCTGAGCTTTCTTTTTATTTTATTCTGCTGATTTCAAAGAGAGGGAGGGAGAGAACGAGAAAGAGAGAAATATCAATGAAAGAGAGAGAATCATTGATTGGCTGCCTCCTACAAGACCCCCACAACAAGGGATTGAAGCCCACAAACCCAGACCAGAATCAAATGGGCAACCTTCCAGTTCAAGGGCCAGTGCTCAACCGCTGAACCACACTGGCCGGGCAATACTTGTGCTTTTATAGCATATTTTCTCACGAGGTTTCACTGCCCACTGTGATTGACCAACAGGAAAAAGCACACCCATATAGGAAATCATCAATCATCTCACGTTAGAAGTGCTGCTGTCATAAATAAGAAGGCTCTATGTCAAGATAAAGGTTTTCCTTCTACTACTAATTGGGAGTAAAACAGAATACAGAAGGGATTCCTGAGTCAAAAATGTTGTTCTCATCTTGGAGATGAATAAATTAAGACCTCGACTCCCATCTAAGACTCTAAGCCAGATGATAAACATATAATAACTCATAATTTTGATCTTTGTTGGACATATATTGTATCAGGGAGGCTGACCTTGCTTTCAACCACAACTATTCTGTTCTCTCTACTATTCGGATGTCACTTCGTAATTTAAAACTCCTTTGCCTCCTTGGCTTTAGAATAAATTCAAACCCTCCACTGTCTACCTACCCAATCTCCCCTCATACTAATCCCTTCTTCTCCCCACTGTGATTCTTCTGATCTGTCCTACTTTATGTTCAGAAAGTGGGCCAAACTTCCTACCACTTTAGAGACGTTTCATATGTATTTCCTCTTCTTAAAATGTCCCTCCTGCCTTGGCTTGTTAGAGTGTTGGCCTGCGCACCTTAGGTCTTGGGTTTGATTCCAGGTCAAAAGCACATATGTGGGTTGCAATACATTACTGGCACATAGTAGGCAACAAATATTCACTGAAATATGCCTCTTTATTGGACTGTATCTTTTTGAATGAAAAAGAAAGTAATTTTACTTTTTTGATCCTTAATGAATTTGATTTTAACACATCAGTGATGTATGCAAAAATCCTTTCTTTCAAATAAAATAAATCAATATATATTTATTTACATGAAACGGGGGTAGCAATACCATATACAGTTGACTATAAAGAGTTGACTCATTTCTTTTAATTAAAGTTCTAGAACCACATTTATTAAAGGAACCTCAGTATCCCTGAATTCTACCAGGAGAGTCACTAGGGGCGACCAGCACATGTGTTCCCTCTGAACAATGACTGATGGAGAAAAGCTTTCCCCTCAACCTTCCTCCATCTGGCTGCCACATGGATAAATGACAAATGGGGAAAGCTTTCAAGTCCTTTAATCCATCTAGTTCTACTGACATCACCTCCAACGATAAACTACAGAAAAGCCTTCGACTGATCTTTTCCTATCCCCTTTTACAGACATTATAATAGTTCTATTTTAGGGCATAACTCAAGGTCTTTGTCCTTGAAGACAATTCCTGGGACTTAACCCTTCCAAGAGTGGTCCTCCCCTTAGCACACAAAACCTCTACCTCACAATTTCACACTCCACCAGGTAGTTTTACAATGTTTAGTTGATATCTGTTTTTCAAAGGTCACTTGGAGTCCTAAGAACAATGGAAATTGGTGACTGTGTAACTTGGGCTTGAGTTCTGTCTGGCGTGGTCACTTATTAGCTGCATAGTTCAAAGGAAATCACTTGGTCTTCCTGAATCTTGCCACCTTCATTCATAATGGAGAGGCCAATGTCAATTATCATGTAATGTGGCTGTTAAGAATGAAATGAAATAAATAAAATATATGCTAAATGTTTTGAAACTCAAACTTTTACAAAGGCCAATTGTTATTAATATTGATAAAATTCCTGTTTTCTTTTTTTTTAAATATATTTTTTATTGATTTTTTTACAGAGAAGAAGGGAGATAGAAAGTCAGAAACATCGATGAGAGAGAGACATCGATCAGCCGCCTCTTGCACGCCCCACAGTGGAGATGTGCCCCCAAGCAAGGTACATGCCCCCGACCGGAATCGAACCTGGGACCTTTCAATCTGCAAGCCGACACTCTATCCACTGAGCCAAACCGGACTCGGCTGTTTTTTTCTTTTGCTGTCTTTCACAAACATTATATCCGTCTTGGGCACACAGTAGGTCCTTTAAAAGACTGGTTGCACTGAATTTGTGTACTCTAGCTATATCTCTGTTTCAGGTACTCTTGGTGATTTGTCCAATACCCATTCCTTCCTGTTTCTTTGCTGGAAAGGCCAAAATGGATTTGTTGGCTCATCCTTTCTCCATGTGATTGAGAGATTCCCACAATACTCTTGGGTCTATTCCCATTCAAGGTCTACCTACTTACTCACTACTGGTTGGTTTAGGAAGGGACATTTAAATCCAGATCTAGTAAACAAAAAGTAAGGGAGTTCTTTTAAGGAGCTGCTATTAAAATCTTGCTACTAAAAAGCATAGAAGATTTTACAGAAATGCTTAATATAGATTACATTATAGACAGAGGTTACTGATTAATAATGTTTTATCGATGTTCATTTTTCTTTAGTTTTGAAAAACAGACCATGGTTGATGTTAACATTAGGAGAAGCTGGGTAAAGTTGTACTGTCTCAGGAACTTTTCTGTTTATTTAAATTTATTCCAAAATAACAGTTTCTTAAAAAGTAGGTTAGCAAAATATGTGCATATGGACCCGATTTTGTGCCAGGTATATATATAAATATCTACAGAAGTATGTTTGCACAGGAAAAAATGAATAAAAGATATACACGAAATGTCAACAATAGTATAGAGGCAGCAGCGTGAGAGAGGCAGACAACCTGCATGCAAGTCTCTGGTGGGTACCCCTCACCTGGGTCGGGAAGGGGTCTTGGGGGGCTTGCTGCAATGGACTGACTATACAAGATGTACAACTGGGTGATGCAACAAAACCCCCAGGAAGAGGTCTGGAGAGCATTTCTTGCTCAGAGTGAGATTTCAAGCCCAAGGGCAAGGATCAGGGTCGTGCTGCCTGCCCTTGGTCAAGTGCTCCTGGTTCCCTCCCCTTCCCCTCCTAACAGCGATGGAAAGAAGCTGGCTGCACTTCCTAACCTGGGACCAATCGCTCCCACTCCCCTCCCCTCAGGCTGGCAGTGATAGCATTAAGTATGATGAACTCTTTTCATATTCAATTCCAGGGAGTGCGTGATGTGATTCCATAGGAAGTATCTTGTAATTTGGCATTAATTAACGTCAATTAATGTATGCAACTGCTTGACTGTAGAATTAATTTCATTACTTTCCCCACACAGATGTTTTCCTTGCCGTAGGTAATTAGGACACAGCGCAGCTCTTTTCAAGCATTCTCGCTCTGCAACAGCTGCTATTTGGAATAATGGAATCCCCATCCTCCCAAACGCGTGAGGATCTGAAGGAAGCTGCCTTTGACGGGCCAGGCTTGGAGCAGAGGAGCAGAGGTTTAGCTGCAACCTCGGAGCCTGATCTGTGAAGCGGGGATAAAGAAGAGCCATTATGCTTGGGTCTGTGACATATTATCTAATAAAACGATACTATGCAAATTAACCATCACTCCATCACAAAGATGGCGGTGCCCACTCTCAGTGTCACACCCCCCACCCCCCGATCCCAGTCCTGGGGGACAGCCACTGAGAGTGGGCAGCATGAGCAGCCTGGAGAAATGCTTGCTTTGTCTCTGTGGCAACGAGGCGAGTGTTCTGTGCCCACCCAGGGATGGGCCTCTGGGCCACAGAGAACCTCTGGGAAGCGGGTAAGTGCAGAGCAGCCAGGCCCCACAGAGAGCTACTGGAGCATGGATTCGTGTGCGGAGCTACTGGTTTGTCTCCCCAGCCTGTCGCCACTGATGGCCTTTAGTTGGTGAAGTCCTCCCTCCACAATTACCATGACTGCTCACTGTGTCTCAAGGGAACTAACTACAGTGGTACCTCGAGATACGAGTTTAATTCGTTCCGTAACCTTGAGGCATGGGAAACTATGAGATGCTCGAGTTGCGATAAACTAGTAGGTCGTGTGCAGCCGGCCAATCCGGTGATTACTCCTATCTCAAATGTTGCTCGTATTTCAAAGCAAAAATTGCTTGCTTGACCACTTGTATCTCAAAAATCTCATATGTTAGGGCACTCGTATCTCGAGGTACCACTGTATAAAGTATATTACAGACATTTCTACCAGAGTCCATGTTTGGTTTAGGTTAAAGTATGCTTAAGTAACTTTTCAAAAAGCTATGGAAAATATTCTCCTTGAATAAGAGGTAGCAACTATGCTGGACAGGCAGTGTAAGATGGTGGCCAGGGCAGAACTGGTACCCAGTGCACGGGCCAGCCTGCCTGCGGCTCTGTTGTCCTGCACACCCTCCCTCCTGCTGCAGTGATGTTCTAGATCCCACCTCCATCTCCAACCAACTGTGTGACTCCGTGGTCACTGGATAAGCGATACAATGAAGGTTATTAGTTTTAGAACTAAAAAAGCAAGTCAAAAAACAGATTACAGTAGTACCTCGAGATACGAGTGCCCTAACATACGAGATTTTTGAGATACGAGTGGTCGAGCGAGTGATTTTTGCTGTGAAATATGAGCAACATTTGAGTTAGGAGTAATAGCTCGGGTCGGCCAGCTGCACACGACCCACCAGTTTACCGTGACTCGAGCATCTCATAGTTTCCCATGCCTCAAGGTTACGGAACAAATTAAACTCGTATCTCGAGGTACCACTGTATTACTTTATGCCCTGACAGGTCTTTATTATGCTTTTTCCCTTAAAACCTGGTTCCTCCCATTCCTGCCCCAGAAAAGGCTCCCTGATGCTGGCAAGTCTGTGACTTCAGGACTTTTTTTTATGTCTAAACAGCGTGCCCACGCCAGGCAGAGACTCTATGTTCATTCACAGTTTCCCGGTTTGACCTGTCTTTTCTGGTCCCGTTGCCCTGTCCATATCCTCCCTGGGCCTTCTTCTGCAGAGTTTCTCCTGACGCTCAGGCAGACCTCTCCCTCCCCAGCCTGTCCCCACTGATGGCATCCGCAATAGCATTAACCTCCGGAGTAACCAAAGGACCTCTCCTCTGGGTCAGGAACTATTCTAAATAGAGCACTTGCTTTTTCTTTTGTAACTTCGCCCAAAATTGAGAGAGTGGTACTTTTCGCAGGTGAAGCGCTCCAGACTTAGGGATGAGATTTGTAGAAGTCCATATGCTAGTAAATGACAGAGCAAAACTATACCTCACAGATTTCCACGACTCTATTCATTGATTCTCTCTGTCAACAAATTTTTAGTTAGGACCAAGTCTTTTTCATATGCTTTAATACTCTAAAAGGTTAATTTCAAACAAAACCATAAACGGTGGAGGCAAGCATGAGTACTGTGAAGCTCCTTCCATTCCCCATGAATTTTTAACTTTAAGGAGAACATACCTCTGCAGGTAAGTCTTCTTTTTTGTTCATTCTATGGATCTATTATTTGTCTTAGAACATTCTTATTAAATGTTCCCACCCAACACACACAGGTGTGCATGCATGTGGGCAGCCCTGTGTCAACATGCTTGTTCTCATGTCCATCAAGGCTCTAGAGTCCTCTCTGGCATGTGCCAGTTAGAAATTGAGATCCTCAAAAGTGAAGCTCTAGCCAAAACCGGTTTGGCTCAGTGGATAGAGCATCAGCCTTCGGACTGAAAGGTTCCAGGTTCTATTCCGGTCAAGGGCATGTACCTTGGTTGCAGGCACTTCGCCAGTGGGGTGTGTGCAGGAGGCAACCGATCAACGTTTATCATCAGTGTTTCTAACTCTCTATCCCTCTCTCTTCCTCTCTGTAAAAAAATCAATAAAATATATATATTTTTTAAAAAGTGAAACTCTAGCCTTGGCCCCCGAGAGAGTATGCAGAGGATAAGACATTTCTGTAAAATTACACACTTAGACCAAACGGTCTCCTTTGGTGCGAGGAGCTCGTGGCAGTGGTTTCTTCTAGGAAGTCTCTTGAGTTTGGTCTAGTGTGATTTTCTAAACTTTGCCTTTGATGGTTAGCTGCATTCAGGAGGCCATGACTACTACAGAGAAAGTTCTGGGCTCATATTCTTTCACCAGGCACAGGGCTAGAATTAGGGAACACGAGAGGGAAGACAGGTGCATGCCAATTCCCATGCAGAGGCCCTCAACACTGAATATCAGACTTCGACTGTGGAAGTAGTTTGGTAAAGATCAATAAGGTACAATCCCTGCCTCCCACCCCACTGTCACTGAAATAAACAAAGACATAGGACACATTTTGCCGCTCTCTCTCTCTGTTCTAGCCACCTGGCCTGCCTGCTATCCCTCACCATGCCAAGTGTGCCCATACTCCATATCCTTCACATGTCCTATCCCATCTGTCTCTTCCTCCAGAGCCCTCTCCCTTACTTCCATAAGGAACTGGCTAAAATATCAAATGTCACCTTACCAGAGATTCCTCTGCTTTGTGTTTCTTTCTAGAACTTATTACCACCCAGCGTTATCCATTTGTTTACAATCTGTCCCCCTAAGTAAAGGGTAAACTCTATGAGAGCAGGGCCTTTACAAGGGGCCGACTATCCATCACTCATGCCTAGAAGAGCTCCTACCGGAGCATACATGTCCAACAATATTTATTGAATGAATGAATAATAGGCTGGCGTGAGGCAGGCCTGGCTTCAAATTCTAGCCCCAAAGCAACAGCAAACACATTTAATCATTGCAGGCCACGTTTTCCTCCGAGTGAAAAGGAGGGAAATAACAACGGGGCCTCCTTCCAGGAGTTGGTGTAAGTAGGGCAGATGAGAAGTGTCTCTTGCAGTAACCCAGGCAAATGATGGGAACGCAAAGCATGGGACTAGCATCAATGTTGCCTGAGAACATAGAGGGAAAGGGGAGATGTCTGAGAAAGTGTCCCAGTCTTTTTTTTAAAATATATTTTATTGATTTTTCACAGAGAGGAAGAGAGAGGGACAGAGAGTTAGAAACATCGACGAGAGAGAAACATCGATCAGCTGCCTCTTGTATAAGGGGGATCACTGGGGATGTGCCCACAACCAAGGTATGTGCCCTTGACCGGAATCGAACCTGGGACCCCCCAGTCCACAGGCCGACGTTTTATCCACCGAACCAAACCGGTTTTGGCTGCCCTAGTCTTTATAATGCTCCTTTTTATTTTTTCTTTAAAGCAGGAGTCGGAAGCATTAGGCATTTCCCAAACCCTTTTACGTTGCCACACACACACACACATGTTATGTGAACCGGTGCTACTGTGTGCTGGGGGTCCTGAAAGTCTGACAGAAACCCAGACCTCTGTGCTGGAGTTGAGTCCGGGACAATGACAAGGGTCTCTTGTGCACATCTGTCCTCTCATCCTCAGGACGGGCTGCAAGGGCACAGGTCTCTGCGCAGATGGGCGGACAGGCAGGATGCAGGGGAAACAGCACAAACTGAGCATGAAGAACCGGATGTGAGAGCTGCTCAGCTGAGCCTCAGGTTTTCCATTGTTGTGCATGGAAGCTCATTACCTTATTTCATGCTTTTCTGGTTAGTTTTCAAGGTTGTCTCTTGGCTACTAAGTCAGAGAGGCCAAGTCGAAATCAGCAGTAATTGAGACCTAGAGACTTTACAGAATGAAAAACGGGATCAAAATGACACTGCTAGAGAGAAAAGCGAAGTGCCAGGTGCCTCTGTACTAGCGAGTCCTGATGTTTGACATGAGGATAGGAGGACAAAGGCGCGTGTTTGGTGTGGGCAAGTGGAGGAGCTATCAGTCCGAGGCTGAGCAGAAAGGCAAGCTTCTACCCTCTTCCCTTGAAGCTATGAATAAATTAATTGATAGAAAAAGAAGGTAAATGAAGGCTCTGAGATGTGGGGCCCAACAGGGTCATTTTGCCAGACAGAGATGGGACTTTGGCAGAAGGGGAGGAGGGAGTAATGTTGACATTTTTCGATTTTTATATAAATGTCGAAGTGTCCATCTTACCTAAGGCCGTGAATGAGATTTTATATCTTTTGAAGGTTCACTGGAGAGGAGATACAAATAGCCAAGAAAAAAAAAAAAGAAATTCTTAACCTCACGCCTAATTCAATGAGTGCAATTGAAAACAATACAGATAATGCCATGCATTCTACTCAGTAGATGAATTCTGTTTAAAAAATCGTCCATAGTGTCCTGGGTGATTGAGGGCTTGCAAACACAGACATTCTCATCTCGAGAGAGCGTATACTGATGCAACAATTTCAGAGGGTGATGTGACATCTACAGCAATTCATACACACATACACACATACACACACACACACACACACACACCCTCAAATCTAGGATGCCAGTACAGTGGTACCTCGAGATACGAGTTTAATTCGTTCCATAACCTTGAGGCGTGGGAAACTATGAGATGCTCGAGTGGAGGTAAACTGGTGGGTCCTGTGCAGCCGGCCGATCTGCGCGATGAGTCCTATCTCAAATGTTGCTTGTATTTCAAAGCAAAAACCGCTCGCTCGACGGCTCGTATCTCAAAAATCTCGTATGTTAGGGCACTCGTATCTTGAGGTACCACTGTAACTTTGTTTTCAGCAGCACTTGCTACTTACCTAAGTTTGCATGCTCACTAACTACATAAGGAATATGGGTGTATGTGTCAGCACTGTTTGAAATAGCTAAACATGTATCTCTCGATTAACACGATAGTGACTTATGAAATTATAGTGAACTATATAAGGGGGATCTATGTAGTGATTCCTCGTGAAGTGGCTAAATTTGTATGTGCTGATATGAAAAGAGTTTTAACTTGCTAATGTATCCACTAGCACTGCACTGGAGGAAGTTTTACAACATGAACATCTGTGAGTGTGTGTGATGGATGTGTGTGCACACACGCATTGATCTATATCAGCCCTGGATATACATGAGTACTGCTTACCTTTTATTTATTTTTGTCATCGCAACCCTTGTTGGTAAAATGTAATCGATGCTTATAGTAAAAGCTCAAAACAGCCCATCGCTAATCTCTTGAGGACTGGGGAGAGCTGAGGTCTCTATCACGTGCCCACAGTATTTATTTCAGCAGTGCTCACCCCATGCAGGTTTTGATGCATAGGCTGCTCCATGTAGAAATTAGACTGGAGGACTGGAAATAGGAAATAGAAACGAGGTGTCCAGTTCTCACTGAAGACCAGAATTGGTGGGATGGGGGTTATATAAAGTTGTAAGTGTCCTATTATTTCAGCTTGTGAAATTCTCCCTTGTGGCTCATTTCAGGAAGGATTTTTGAGCAGTCATTTTCACAGCTGCTTAAAGGGCCATGGTTTGTTTTTCTCTAGTGAAAGAGATTAGTCCTTGGGCAAGTTGCTAGTTATTCATGCAAACAGACCCTGAGGCCAGTGATGGTCCTAGCCCCTGTCTGTGCTAGCTCTGGTCACCACTGGTATGGAAACTTCCAAGCTACCAGTTCAGCCTTTCATTCAGGAAGTGAGATAGGTCAAATGTGGTATAACATGTTCTTTTACAAGATGATGTTTACAGATGAGTAAAAATATAGGATTATGCATACATGTGAAATTGCCATATGAAGAATCCTGATACAAGTCATATCCTCTTTCTCCAAAACCACATATATGAATAATATGTAGGACAGAATTGCAGGGAGTTAGTGAGTTTTTTATGCTCATCCATTAGCCCCAGAGGGCTCTAGAGATCCTATTTAAAAGCTCCAAATCATGCCTATACCATGACATACACATATATTTATTAAGTCAACAAGCCAAATGTATCAGGTTCTGAGCTATGGTTAAAAGCAAACTTAAATTAGACAGGAGTTTTTACAAAGTTTTCAGCCCAACAGTTTTGTCTCTGTTATCTCTGTAGCTATGTGCATTACATGGACATACCCAAATGTGCCTATGTTAGGTAAGTCAATAGAATGTAGGTTTCCTTCTTACTATTTTGATGTGTGGGTAGCAGGTTTAATGTACTGTGTGTGTACAATGCATAGGTGGATGTATACACATTCACACACACACATACACACACACAAATACATGTGATTTGTACACATTAACACGTTTGTTTCCTGGATGAGGACTTGTCAATGTATCCTCAGTTGAATGTGGGGACCAATAACAAATGCCACATTCAAGAAATATGGTCAAAAGTTTCCAATAATACCTTCCTGTGACTGACTGTAATTGAGGTTGTAATTCAGCTTATCTACTAGGACAGAGGTGATACAAGAGAGAATAACATCCTTAACATGACTGTAACTACAACACATCCAGGTTTCAAAGCACAATGGGAACGACATGTCGATGCCAGCCATAGACCCTTATAAGCCAATGTTTCCCAAAGCTCACCCCCCCTCAAATACAGATACTTCCAGTGAAACAGTGATTACAAAATGTCATCCAGGGAGATATGAAATGAAACCAACACTAACTTATGAGTAACAAACTCAGTAAGCATTCGCAACCCATCCCTTGATGATGAGACACATAAGCGAGTGAAAGATGTTTTCCTGTGTCACATGTCTCAGTGCCTTGGCTACAAAAATTCATAAACCCATTGCAGAGAAAGAAAACAAGCAAATACAACAACAAGAAACCTGTTCAAATGAAAAAGCATTATATTCACATTATATTCACAGCTGCTTAAGGAGCCATGGTTTGTTTTTCTCTAGTGAAAGAGATTAGTCCTTGGGCAAGTTGTTACTTACTCATGCAAACAGACCCTGAGGCCAGTGATGGTTCTAGCCTCTGTCTGTGCTAGCTCTGGTCACCACTGGTATGGAAACTTCCAAGCTACCAGTTCAGCCTTTCATTCCGGAAGTGAGATAGGTCAAATGTGGTATTACATGTTCTTTTACAAGATGATGTTTACAGATGAGTAAAAATATAGGATTATGCATATATGTGAAATTGCCATGTGAAGAATTCTGATACAAGTCACATCCTCTTTCTCCAAAACCACATATATGAATAATATGTAGGCTGTTTGCTCTCATCCAACTCTAATAATTTTCTTTATTGTACTCATCTCCGTTTTAATTGCACATTCCATTTACATGATGATTTACTAAATAATAATAAAGAAATAGAAGGATTCCAATCAGGAAATGGAAAAGATAAAACATAGATATTGGAATTCTTGGAGCAAATGACTCAGCTATTCTTGATAACACCTTGCTACTGACTCTGAGCTGTCTGAGATCTTTCCTTCCTCCTCCTCTCTGTTTCTTTTACTTGGTGCCAGGTTTACTGGTTGGAGAAAGATAAACCAAGAAGAGAGAGAAGAAGGGAGGGACAGGGGAAGGGAGGACATGATACTGAGAAAATCTCCTTTATTTTTTTACATTTGGTCAGGTCAGGCTTAGATCCTTTTCTTCAATTGGTAGGTAATTTTTTTTTCTGCTTTGTTTTGACAGGGATAACTTTTCAAATTAAATCCCTTTATTGAATTTTCACTCTTGGATAGTTTCGGAAGATGCTGCCTTTGCAAAAAAAGTAAAATAAAATAAATAAAATTAGAACTGATATATCTCACGCCTCGCACAAGCTGAGCCTGAGATGACAGTTTGACATTATCAACCTCCATGCCTGCAGGGAACACAGGAATAATGTCGGGTGAGGGGAAAAAAAAAAGTGCAGATCAGGGAAAGTGATGGCCTTGTCGTTTTCAGGATATGGGGTTGTGGGCATTAAATGCCACAAGCCAGAAAGCAGCCGTGTCCCCACAAGCTCAGAAAGGAAAGCAATCTCGGATTCCACCCACAGCTTTCCAAACAAGGGTGTAGTCATGGGAGACAGACCCTGGAGCTCTTTCATTAGTTTTTATTGCGGGACTTTGTGACCCTAAGCATGTTCCATCACCAGCATCCTCAGCTTCACCAGGGAGCCTGTGAGGAATGCAGACTGCTGGGTCCCTCCTACGCCAGAATTTACATTCTAACAAGGTCCCTAGGTGGGACCCGGTAAGCGAGGTGAGGTAGCCAGCTGGTTACCCCGACACTTGGTCAACTATGCATTCGTTCACTGAATAAATATGTATTAAGCTCTATCTACATGTAGACACGGTGACATGTGCTGGAGACAGACTATTGAACAAAGGCATACATGGCCCCTGAACCCAGAGCCCTTATTGGTGGAGAGAAAACACTGCAATCAAATCATCGTGTAAATGGAATGTGCAATTAAAATGGAGAGGAGTACAATAAAGACAATTATTAGAGTTGGATGAAAGCAAACAAACTGAGAACCTGCTTTAGATTGGGACTTCCAGGATTTTGATATAGTTCTATGGTTTTATGGGATGCTATCTTGAGGGGAAGCTGGTTGAAAAGTACAGGGGAACATGACTATTCTTTACAAGTTTTATGTGAGTCTAAATGTATTTCAAAGTGAAAAGTTAAAAAAGGAGAAATTTATGCTTAACTTGACTAATTATGCTGAATACCTCAGGGAAGAGGGGAGGGCATTCCAGGCAGAGGAAACCGAGAGCATCAGGGCCTTCAATTAAGACCTAGAAACCTGTTTGGTCCAAGACTTGAAAGCAAATTCAAGGGTCTGTAAGCAAGAAGTGAGAGCAGGGTGACAGTGAGATGTGACTGAGGCAATGGGCAGGCACCAGCTTATGCTGCAGCTAAAGGTCAAGGTGAGAACTTGGCCCTTGATCGCCAGAGCAGTGGGAAGTCAATCAAAGCTCGAAACAAATACAGTGGTACCTCCAGATTCGAGTTTAATTCATTCCATAACCTTGAGGCGTGGGAAACTATGAGACGCTTGAGTCGCAGTAAACTGGTGGGTCGTGTGCAGCCAGCCAATCCACGTGATTACTCCTATCTCAACTGTTGCTCGTATTTCAAAGCAAAAATCGCTCCCTCGATGGCTCTTATCTCAAAAATCTCATATGTTAGGGCACTCGTATCTCGAGGTACCACTGTAACAGGATTGCTTTTACCTTAGGAAAAGGCTGCTCTGGCTATTGGGTAGTAAGAAGTGAACCCTGAGATCCAAGACAACATAACCAGCTGGTGGGCAATGGAGGCGTCTCCACCACACTAAACTCATTGTGTGCCAGGCGCAGGGTGGGGCAGATGCCATGATATACCGCTACCCTGCCTGCATTTAAAAAGGAGGAAGGTGCTGGTCCCTGACCTATCCTCCCATTGATTCTGCTAAAGAATCTATTCGTTCTCTGAAAGGAAAGCAAAGCCTCTAGAGACGCAGAATCTCATGGTGTGTACAGAGTTGCAGAGCACATGGTGTGTACAGAGTTGCAGAGCACATGTGATTTCTGAAGAGTCTGGGCTGCAGAGGTGACCGCTGACTTCTGAGTTGTCAGCCAGTCAGTGTAGTATCGCTGTTGTCTTAGTGTTCAAAGAGCTGAGGATAAGCAGACAAGGTGCAGGTGCCAGTGACGGTGATGCTTTTAAATTGTGAGGGGTACTTTTGAGAGAGGAAATGTCTCCATCACTAGATTACCACTCCCTGGCTCAGTGTTGGACAACCTCTAACAGCCTCATTGCTTGGAGGTAACTGTGGATGTCCATTCTCTTTCTCTCCTCTACATTCGGGACCTCTTTCTTCCCCTGTCTTTTCTTTCCTCGTCCCTTTCTTCGATGCCTGTTCCGTCTCCCTTCATCCTTTTCACCTTCAGTGCTCAATCTTAGATCTAGTGGTACCCTGGCAACTCTCAGACCTTCAGGAGAACCACAGGACCAGAGAAGAAGAAGGAAAGGTTCACTGTTGTTGTATAAATACCTTTGTTAAACTTTCTCTGGCTCGATTTCCTCATCTGCAAAACAGGAACAACAACCTACAAATTGTGAGGATTCCCTGAGCTAAAGGAGATAAAGTGTTTAAACATAATTTTTTTTATTTCTATTGATATTTTAAAGAGAGGAAGAGAGAGGGATAGAGAGTCAGAAACATCAATGAGAGAGAGACATTGATCAGCTGCCTTCTACACACCCACCACTGGGGATGTGCCTGCAACCAAGGTACATGCCCTTGACCGGAATCGAAACTGGGACCTTTCAGTCCACAGGTCAATGCTCTATCCACTGAGCCAAACCGGCCTTGGCTAAACATAATTCTTGATCCAGGGTAAGTGCTCTGTAATGTTAGCTACTATAGGATAGATTATTATTAACTTATTTAATTTACAGTGAAGAAGCTAAGGCATAAAGAGTCTAAGTAGATATTTCAAGGTCACCCAATTAGCCGACTTAATTTTTTTTTTTCAGTCAAGGGTTTAAATTCTGGATTTGCACCTTCCTTTCCTCTGTCATGTACCTAAAGCCATGATCTTCACATCGCGTGTAGACAGTCCTTCACTGTGGATGGCCTACCTGGGGCTGCTCCGTGCACCTGAGGGGCACATTTTGCCCTCCTGTGGATACACAGGATGATTCTCCTCTCCCTGTGTCTTCTAACTGCTGTGTGTCTCCAAACAAGACAGGGAGGCATTGGCTGAGGGACATCCGATAAAATAAGGAAACCGGGAAAACCAATCAAAACAACGCAGCAGCAACCACTACCATAAAACAAGGTAGAAATGAGGAATTTTGGATTTTCACATTAGTACTAGGAAAGCAAAACAGCCTGACTGAATGAGAGTTGTCAACAATGATGAAGACAATTCTGAATTACTAAAAGCTGGAAGAGTCCTCCTATCCAAATGACTTGGATTATTGCCAACAATTTTCCCGAACACAGACATGGTTCGTGGCGGATTGATAAAACTAATGATCTCTGTGAACACCTCGAAAAACTTAATTTACTTACGACCATCCACAGTTCTGGCCTCGAGATGCACAAGATCTGGCTCCTTGTTGGAACCCATCACCGACCTAAAAAAAAATGAAGAAACATGAAAAGGAAGATCAACCTTAGCAACTTCCCAGGTGCCTTAGAGAAGCTCAGCTGAGCCTGCGGACTGCTGATGTCCACAGGATTCGAAAACCACCATCCTGGGGCATTTCCACCCTGTTCACTGGTAAAGTCTGACAGCAAAAGTTCCACTTCACCTAAAAACAATAATGAAACCTTTCTTCAGCGGAGTCCAGGCTTGACTCTGGCAGAGATCCTGTGTGTTATTAGCTCAGGCATTTTCAATAAGTCCTAGGCATGGCACGTGGTCGCCGGCAAAAATCTCTCTGAGAGTGTATTAAACTTTCAAGACTTATCAGGCAATGTCAGGCAGCTGGGTTTAGCGGCCTGACTTGAACCGTGATTGCCTAGCAAAGTGATCTAATTAATTCCCTCATTTGAAATTTGCAAAACTACCTGCTGCTATCCTATGAACTATGAAAACAAAACAACACACATGACCCAAGCAATGGGAATGCAATAGAGCAAAAGAATAAGCATTCTCTCTACTGCCGGACCAATGTTCGGGGGAAATACAGATGTATCACGATGGTATGTGCCCCAAACTGTGTATGTAAATAAAATAAAGGTCTATTTAAAGTGCCTCAGAGACACATATTATGTAGTGTAATCTTGAAGCAAGCCACATTAGGTAAAAAACAATTATTTTGTTACATAAGTAATACGGGTGAGCATACTCTCTCTCTCAGACTCCTATACAGGAAGATGAATTAAATGTGGGACCGTCTATAATTTGCTCTCATTAGGATCTGCAGAACTTCCATTTAATTTGTTTCATTTCTACATGGGAATAGTCACATGGCTCAAAACTATACCTCTGCCTGCCCTGAGCCATGCAGCCCAGCCATCACATCCATGTGAGAACATACAAATGTTACCCCTGGACACAGACAATAGGTGGTGGAGGCCTCAGGGGAAAGAGGGCAGGATGTAAGGGTTCATGGGAGAAAAAAAGGAATATATACAGTGGTACCTCGAGATACGAGTTTAATTCGTTCCATAACCTTGAGGCGTGGGAAACCATGAGATGCTCGAGTCTCGGTAAACTGGTGGGTCATGTGAAGCTGGCCGATCTGTGCTATTACTCCTATCTCAACTGTTGCTCGTATTTCAAAGCAAAAATTGCTCGCTCGACGGCTCATATCTCAAAAATCTTGTATGTTAGGGCACTCGTATCTTGAGGGGTGTGTGTGTGTGTGTGTGTGTGTGTGTGTGTGTGTGTACTTTCAACAATAAAGATTTAAAAAAATACTCCTCAGAGTCAGGATGCAGTGGGCCCTACCTGATGGGTCCCATCTCACGTCTGCTGCCCACCTCTGGGCACTGCCCCATCTCCAGGCACACTGAAAGATTTCCAATCCCCCAAAAGTGCCCGCTAGCTTCTCAGCCCTCTGCTAGCCTTGGGAAGTTTCTGTCATCACCTTGACATGCTTTTCTCCAGTTTCACCTCATTTTCTTTGACTTTTATTTGAAGACACAACTGAAAGTCATTTCCTCCGTTGAATATTTCCCAGTTACACCAGCAAATACTTTGATATAAATCCTGTGATCGTTTGTTATCATGATTTTTGTGTCCTCCCCCAGATCCAAGTAGTCCCTTCTCCAACTTGCACATCCCACCCCACCTCAACCCCAACCCCAACTGAGAGTTAGTGGAGATATTTTTCTGTATATGGGCTTGAGCTATACTAATTAAATGTTAAAGGAAAGGAGGGAATAAATGAATGAAAGGATCAGAAGGGAAGGAAAGAAGAAGAGAAGACAGGGAGGGAGGGAGATTATATAATGGTCTATGAGCTCTTTAAAAATAAGTAAATTAATCATTGTCCTAAGAGCATTCCCATTTTTCCCAGCTCAAGGACTCTGAAACCTCGGTGGCTTAATCTCTCTTCATCTTAAAATAAAATAAGTCTCTTTAAGGCCCTATTATCATTGTCACTAAGTTTTCTGATTGATAGACGGCCTGAAATTCAGTCTATGCTCAGAACATAAGTCCTGCTTTCTTCTTCCAGAAAGCAGAAATGTCCTAATAAGGGTTTATAATTTACCCCACAGAGACAAGGACACACGCTTGTGAATTTTGTCACTGGAATCTGAATACAGGCGGATGGTGACACTTTCACCCCCATTTCCGTTAGGTTTGGCTGGGACTGCATCTCCAGGAACAGTGGCCCTCCATGCCCACACTGAAGCAGTGACTGGATCCAGCGGTGACCTGTTCTGATGAGGCCATGGTCATCAGCATCAGAAAGCAAATAAGCTCCCTGGCAAACCTCAAACTAGAGAGCCCAATGGCTACTGGGTTTGGCAAACTACAGCTGGGGAGTTACCTGCTGTTCTCCTCCTGTGTTGCCTGCTCAGAGTTCCTTCCTTGAAATGAGAAGCATCAATTATTCCCAGGAGACTGGCATCCCCCCAAAAAAAAACAAAAAAAACAAAAACGATGTTGAAACTAGCACCGAACCTATCTGCTTGGCTTACGTTAGTGTCCATGAGAGGCAAAATGATGACTCTGCGCCCCACTTGCATTGTTTAAAGTGTTCATGGCCCCAAATCAGTAAAAGCAGCGGTTTCTTCAGATCTTTTGATGGACGTAAAGGCAGCAGCTGCTGTTTCAAGGGGCTGTCCCTCTTAATTAAGGAAATGACGCAGCACAGAGGCCTTTGTTTCTCCAGCGTCTGCTGTGCCTACCCGGCTCCCGTACCCTGCTTGAGTATTTGTCCATCTGTAATAAAACAACTGCAACCACGAAATAAAACTTTCACGCCAAACCACCGAGTTTCCTACTATTTTTATTTGCTAATGTGCTCACCCATTTTCTTCAGTCTAGGAGTACCTCCAGGTTGTAAAGAATTATTGCTGCATTTAAGTGCAGCACTGGTGAACTCTCAAAAGCGGACACCAAGTCATACTGAATGTCTGCGGAGGTGCTGGTTGTAATGGTCCCGCCATTGACCAGACGCCTTGCAGAAGCCCATGGGTTTACTGCATAACGTATCCATTCTCCAGCCCTTTTATACTTGTTGGTTCAAACTGCAGTTGGGTAGGTTTCTGTACATTTTAAGACCAAATATTGTATTGATGATGATGATAGATGATAGATAGATAGATAGATGATAGATAGATAGATAGATAGATAGATAGATAGATAGATAGATGATAGTTGCTAGGGGCTAGGAAAAGGGGGAGATGGGTAGAGGATGGGAAGTAAAAGGGTACAAACTTTCCATTTTAAAATGAAAAAAGTCTGAGGAGCTAATATATAACATGGTGACTACAGATGACAATACTGTGTTTATAGTTATAGTTTGCTAAGAGTAGAAATTATGGATTCACACTCACACACAAAAAAAAGTTAAACATGTGAGGTGATGGATGTAATAACTCGATGTGTCCTTTCACAATGTATACATTATATGCTTGAACTATAATTCTATTTGCCAATTTTACCTAAATAATGCTAAAAATGATGATAAACCAAAGAAAAACAGCATAAACATAAAATTTAATCCAAAATGTTCTCTTCATCTTATTTACAGAGTGAGATGTCAAGGATGGCTTTAAGCCCTAGCCCTTTTGGCTTAATGGCTAGAGCATTGGTCGGCAAACTCATTAGTTAACAGAATGGCAAACCGCGGCTCGCGAGCCGCAGTTTGCCGACCACTAAGCTAGAGCATCAGCCTGTGAACTGAAGGATGCTAGCTTCAATTCCGGTCAAGGGCATGTACCTTGGTTATAGGCACATGCAGGAGAAAACCAGTCCATGTGTCTCTCTCACATCAATGTTCCTCTCTGTCACCTCCCCATCCTTCCACACTCTCTAAAAATCAATGGACAAATATCCTTGGGTGAGGATTAAAATAAAAGAAAGAAAGAATGGCTTCAAGTATGTCTAGTTAGTAATAAATATAGAGTGTGGGTCACCTTTGCCTGATGCTTCTAGCCTGCCCTGTGCGCTTGTACCAGTCACACTAAATCATGGTTGGCTGGACCTCTTTACATAAATGCTTCTCTGATTTCTCTGGGCTCCAGAAAGGCAGCTGCTCATTTTTTATCAGTAAATTGTCTGTGTTTACCACAGCATAGAGGAAAAAAAGTTTCCTTGATAAATACATAGATAAGACTTTTACACTGGTCAGTATTTCCTATATATCTGATACATCTGGTTGACCCTTTATAGAAAGGTATTTCTCTCCTTTCCCTTTCCCTTTGGTCAGAAAGAACCTCTCCATAAATATGAAAGGAAAAATGTGGTTTTAGATATGAAAAGGCAGCAGGATGGCTGTATCTTTATATCTTCATATCGCCTTTAGGTCTACTTGAGAGAATAAATTCCCTTCTTGAACTGAATTACATGGAAGGGAAGGGAAGTCTGCAGGCCTTTGCCTGTACCTGTATCTGTGTCTAGAAAGCCTCTGACATTCTGCCTTGTTAACACTTACAGTCAGGGTTTAGCTGCAGATGCGTGAAACTGAAAACAGGCTTCTTAGCATGGCGCCACTTAAACTAAGTTGGTTCACTTTTGACACTTCCAGAACCATAGGCGTACATTTGCATGGCATACATGAGGCCATGTTTTAACTGGTGACATTTGTCTATCCCTCCTATTCACAGACAAGCTCAAACATTTCTGAATTTCCATGTAGGCACCAAGCATGCCAGGTATAGATATCCAGTACATGGTTACTGAATGTTTCTGGATACAGAAGAAGTGCACAACCAGCCATATTAGCACTTATCACTTTATCTGTGTGTGTGTGACATTTGGCAAGTCACTTAACATCTCTGTACTTGGATATTTTTTAACATATAAAATGAGGTTAAAATACGTTTTCCTAGAATATACATCTTAAAGCGCTTAGCAGATTCCTGGCACACAGCAAGGCCTCAGAAATGCATCTGATTTCTTTCTTCCTTTCTTTCCCTTCCTCAATCAGGAGACAGATGGAGAATATTAATACTCATCTCAAAATTAAAATTAATGTTGGTAATAAGAGCTCCTTGAGAGATCACGGGTACCCTATTAGCAGAAATGATTAATCATCATAAATCAATAGACACACAAAAAAGTCAACAGCCCAGGGATGAGGTACACGAATAAATAAAAACACTTAGGCATTCAGTGAAACTTCTCAATGCCCTACTACGTGACAAGAGCTACCAATTCTCTGCTCATAGAGGCCTCAGAACTACGGAAGAGAAAATAACCAATGAGATGGATTCTAATATACAAGGTGCTCTTGAAGGCAGAGGATTGCTGTCCTTTCACTTGCAGAGAGAGACCTAGGGGAGAAGGAAGGAACAGGAAGGCTTTAAGAGTAAATGAATTAAATCTTAAAGGAGATGCAATATAGAGGGGGTGGAAGACGATTGTATTTAGAGATAAGTAGAAGGTAAAATGGTCCTAGGTCAGAGAGAGGATGACCCAGATAGGCATCCACTAGTAAGTCAATAGCGTGAATCTAACGTTTTCAGAGGAGAGAAGATACAATAAAAGGTGAGGCAGTGGTCCTGTGTGCACCATGTTTAAGGTTTTATATTTGATGCAAAAGGCCATGGATGCCACTGAAGAAAGTTTAATGCTCAAGTTTATAAACAGCTGAAAAGAACCATGTTCCATCTATCTACGTGTAGTCCTACCTGTCAAAGCAACGTGTAAGGGGGAGGCCCTCAGGCCATCCTAGATCCAGCTGCTGATGAAAACAAGACAAAGCCAGCCTCCCGTATCTACACTCACAGCATCTTCAGCTGGCATCACACGTAGGAGCCATTTATGAAGAAAATCTGAGAATTACCAACGTCAAGAATGCAAATAAAACAGCCCCTCCCTGGTCCAGCCCATGGTGATATCAGCAACACAATGTCAGCTCTCTGAAATACAATCACCAAAGGCAGCCTTTGTCAACATTTTCCGCAGAGAGGGTGAGAAATGACACCGGTTTATCATCCTCCTGGCATTTTGTCCGAGTTTATACCAGTTTACTGTAGAGCTCAATAAATGCTGCAGAGCCAAAAAAAAAAAAAAAAAGTCCTAGGAGATAACCGCAGAGCAGGTATTAAAAATAAACACGGTGATGGGACAGCACCTGTTTGTTGAGGTTGCGATCTGCAGTGAATGGCAGAGAAAGGAGTGAGGAGGAATCTGCAGAGGAACAGAGCAGGGGAGGTGGGGACACGTGTCTTCCCCTGTCGTGTTTCAGGTGGAGCAATCCTGGCCCCAGAGGCTTTCTCCATAAACCAAGCGCATTGGTCATGGCTGCTACAGAGGGAAGAAACAGTGTCCACAGGTATTAGCGACTGGACACCATGACTTCCTCTTCTGTATGAAGAGTTTCCCCTTCCCTGGCCACTTCGGTTATCAAGACAGATATCATCAGGAGAGTCCAGGGTAATGTGCAACTTTTATTCTTGAGCAAAGCAGCTTAGCTTAAGTCCTCATCTCCTGCCCATCTAAGGGAAGTGGGTTAGAAAAAAAACACAACACAACCTGAAGGTGTCGTTTTAACCTTGACCTTAAGCCCTGAGAAGCATGCTTTCTTTTACCTGGTCTCCATACTGTCACACTGATTACCCAGAAAGAAAGGTAGTTATTCTAGACAGACACACAAATAAAAAATGCTTCGTTATTTTAATGCATATGGTGGTTACTGACCATCGGCATTGGCAACAACTTTAAACTCATCGAATTCTTTATTTTATTATCCTTACTCCTAGAACCATTAATTATATGAGGTCTGCAGCAAAGTGCATCAGGGAGAGGGAGAAGAGAGAAGAAAGAGGAGAGAGAGAGAAGAGAGAAGAGAGAAAAATGCTTGATAGAAATAAAGTTGAAAGTTGGGAGAGCCATGCTTAGAAACAGGAAACATGCCTCCCCAGACATCACAATGACCAGGTCTAAACTGGCCAAGACAAACCCTTCTGTGGCCATGCTCCCCTCCCGTTCCCCACTCTCCCGTGTCTGCATTTCCTATTTCCTTCTTATTCCCCTACTTTTATGGCTCCTCCCCTTGTTTGTCTGTTTCTTTGTTGTTGTTTTTCCTGAATACAGATGAGGGGATCTAGAGAGACACCAGGGAGGATGACAAGATCACCCTCTTGACCCCCATTTGGAAATAATAGTTTGGACAAGATACAGAGAAATACATTTAAAATAATCAAAGAGTTTTTGGGGTGGAGGGAAAGAGTAACTCACAATATTTTTAAATAAGGTTTCTTATTATCTTTTTAAACTTCAGTGACATCATACCCTATGTATTTTTAGCAACTTGTTAATTTCAGTCAATAATTTATCTTGGAGATGTGCCATGCCAGAACACAAAATTAATGAGATAGATCTGTAGCTACTTTCTTGCAATCTATTAAATGAAAATACTCAACTTATCTAAATACTGTCTATTGATTAACCCAAAGCAAAAAAAAAAAAAAAAAATGCATACCCATGGAAAAAGAGTTACTGGAGATGCACATTCAAAGTTCCTAATGGTAGCCACCTCTGGGAGACTTTAGAATTGGGGATGATAGTCAAAAGAATCATTATCTTCATCAGTAATTTAAAAACCTTTTACAAGGAAGATGTAGTATGGATTACTCTTAATATTAGTAAATCTGTATTGTTAATAAAAAACAAGACTATTTCTTCAGTCTGGGAAGCAAAGTTCAAGAGGAAATGTAATCAATGTGTGCAAAACACAAAAGGAAAAAGAGAAGAGTAAAGTTCATATGAAGAGATCTGGAATTTTCTCAAATCTTGGAATACTTGAAACCCTGACACCATCTTACTAAGACTGCTGGGAAATCTAAGCAGTTGAAGAGTGTGGCAATGAAAGACAATGCTAAGGACACCAGCAAGTGTGTGTTCCAGTTGGTCTTAAATTCAGACAGAGAGGGAGAAGCCATGGTGGTTTTGTTTGGGACCAGAGAGGCCATATTAACAGAGGAAAGGAGTGAAGAGAACTTCCCTATCTCCTTGTTCTTTCCATTTCTGTTAAGGACAATGAACTGCAGAATAGAGGGCAGAGCAAATGTGAGTGTAAATTAATAGAAACCTGAGCACTTGAATGCTGGAAACTATCTGACCCAGAGAAATTAAATCCCATAAAAGAATTCCAAGAATGACACTCTTCAATTTTTTGGTTTGTTTGTTTGTTTGAACATATAAAGCAAGGGGGAAAAAATTAGCAAATGCCCAATATAAGATGTTAGTCGTATGCTATAGAACTAGTCTAGAGTGGCTGAAACCGGTTTGGCTCAGTGGAAAGAGCATCGGCCTGTAGACTGAAAGGTCTCAGGTTCGATTCCGGTCAAGGGCATGTATCTTGGTTGCAGGCACATCCCCAGTAGGGAAGATGCAGGAGGCGGCCGATCGATGTCTCTCTCTCATTGATGTTTCTAACTCTCTATCCCTCTCCCTTCCTCTCTGTAAAAAAATCAATAAAATATATTAAAAAAATACATATACTAGAGTATGTACATATTAACTTCAGAAATATACACAAAATAAAAACTAAAATAGAAGCAAATAAAGCAGAAATTGTAAAAATTTTCTTCCCGCATTTTAATGAATCATCTTGTACACCTCTCAGGGTGCTATTGCAGGTAACTTGCCATGGAGACAATGGCTCTAGACCAGCGATTCTCAACCTGTGGGTCGAAACCCCTTTGGGGGTCGAACGATCCTTTCACAGGGGTCGCCTAAGACCATCGGAAAATGCAGATATTTACATCATGACGCATAACAGTAGCAAAATTTCATGGTTGGGGTCACCACCACATGAGAAACTGTATGCAAGGGTCGTGGCCTTAGGAAGGTTGAGAACCACTGCTCTAGACTGAAGATGCCTGGGGTAACCTTGACACTGAACAGCAGCTGGGGAGACAGTGAAACCTCAATGGAATTTGTTAATGAGTGCATAGTATTGACTGAATGCTCACAATGTGCCAGTGACTTTTCTAGGTCCTGAGGGTTTAGCAGTGAATAAAACAGAGCAAGGTCCCGCCCCTGAAATGGCTTATATTTCTATAGAGAAGATAGTGTGTGTATAAATATAAATGATATAAATAGCATAAAT
The DNA here is from genome assembly GCA_004026805.1 of Lasiurus borealis. Classification (NCBI taxonomy): domain Eukaryota; kingdom Metazoa; phylum Chordata; class Mammalia; order Chiroptera; family Vespertilionidae; genus Lasiurus; species Lasiurus borealis. The sequence continues at coordinate 3,969 of PVJN01022312.1, read as the reverse complement.
ATAAATTATATCAGATGCGGACAAAAGCTCTTAAAAGTTGTATAGTAAAAAATGTTGATGTATATGGGCTATAAGGGGCTTTAACTACGTTAAAATTGTATATATTGTGTTTTTCATATGGTGCTGATCTGTGGCTGGCCTATATATTTTCATTGTGATATAATATAGGCCCCTTGAGGCTGTTCAGCAATAGTCAACAGCTTTGATAAAAATATTGTGTGCCTAGAAAACTCACACGTGACACAAATGCAGGGAAAAATCATTGGTGAGATAAAAGAAAAGCAGCATTATCTTTGTAAACAATTTACCTGCTCAAGGGCATACAGTTAATAATGATACAATCAGATTGGAACCTATGCTTTCTAACTTCTCTACAGCTCTATGTGCCATCTGTGAAACAGGATAATGACAATAAAACTTAATAATAAGGTTTATGAAGAGTACTGGTAAACAATATGAGTTAAGGGTCCTTTCGAGATGAAAAGTCTGCTAGAAATTAACCAGCCCTCACCTCTCATGTCACAATTAAGGAAACCAAATTTTCAGGAGAGCAAATGCCTTGTCCAAGGTCACACAACTCACACTGTGTCGAGGATGGAAACATTAATCCAGGTTCCTGACTCACTCCAGTGATCCTTCTGACTCCTTCCAGTGATCTTTCTCATGGGAAAACCAAAAAAAACAAGAATCCCTTTTCTATTGACCTCTTTGCATCTCAGGGAAATGGTGTTAACTCAGAAACCAATGTGTGGATAAATAAATAGGGCAACTTCAGTTATGTTGACTTCCTGCAAAGATTATGTGTTGCCATGGTGTGAAGGTGTCTCTCCAAAATTCAAATGTTGAAATCTAACCTCGAAGGTGATTAGGTTATGAAGCTAAAACCCTGATGAATGGGATTAGCGCTCTTATAAGAGGCCAGAATGAGCCCTCACCCCTTCTACCAGGAGAGGACAAAAGGAGAGAACTGCTGACCGAAACCCACAAAAGGCCTTCATCAGAACCCTACCATGCTGGCACCCCAATCTCAAACTCCCCGCTTCCAGAACAGTGAGAGATACATTTCTGTCCTTTAAATACTGTCCAGCCCTGCCAGCATGGCTGAATGTCAACCTGTGAACCAGGAAATCACAGTTCGATTCCTGGTCAGGGCACTTGCCTGGGTTGCGGACTTGATCCCCAGTGTGGGGCATGCAGGAGGCTGTGGATCAAGGAATTCTCTCTTCATTAACGTTTCTATCTCTCTTTCTCTCTTCCTGTCTCTTTTCCTCAAATAAATAAAAAATAGATTAAAAAAGCCATCCAGCCTGTAGTATTTTCTTACAGCAGCCAAAACAGACTAAGTGTGTTGGTTGTCAAAACCGGTTTGGCTCAGTGGATAGAGCATCGACCTGTGGACTGAAAGGTCCCAGGTTCGATTCCAGTCAAGGGCATGTATCCTGGTTGCAGGCACATCCCCAGTAGGGGGCGTGCAAGAGGCAGCTGATCGATGTCTCTCTCATCGTTGTTTCTAACTCTCTATCCCTCTCCCTTCCTCTCTGTAAAAAACAATAAAATATATTTAAAAAGTGTGTTGGCAATTAGGATAGCATAGGCCTAGGAACATTAGAGTTTGATGCCCTAGTGCTTGGAAAGAGGCTGGACATTAAGTTTAGTTTATACCCAAATTTATCAGGGCTTCTAAGCTTGAAGTTGGTTTCTCTATAACTACTTGTAAAATGATTAACAGATTCAGCCTGGTATAACACAAAAACTTGATTTATTCCTCGGTAATGATTGGTACTCCTGAAAATATACCCTGAGAGGCTACTGCCCACGCACTCTTCAATGGAGAAGGGAAAGCGATCCAGTCAGTTAAGTTTGGAGGGCAGCAAGGACGGAAATGGGTTAGGTGCACAGGGGAATTAAATCCACCTTCATAGCAGAGACAAAAATCCCTGGGCTCTCAAAAAGCAGCTAGTCTCCTTGGTACTTTGCTCATTTACAAAGCACTTGTGGAGTTTTGAATCCAGGTCTGAAGGGATTTGCAATGCGCAAACAAGGAGATGAGATCTTGTGAAAATGCCCTGAAGGCTGAGCCAGTTTGCCTTTGAACTCTTGACTGCTTGACCAAGAAAACCAATGTGATGATGAAAGATACACCTTTTAATGTATCTTTTTAAAAAATATATTTTTATTGATTTCAGAGAAGAAAGGAGAGGGAAAGACAAATAGAAACATCAATGATGAGAGATAATCATTGATCGGCCACTTATTACACACCCCACACTGGGGATCAAGCCCAAAACTCGGACATGTGCTCTGGCAGGGAATCAAACTGTGACATCCTGGTTCAAGGGTCCATGCTCAACCACTGAGCAACACCAGCCAGGCTTCACTTACCTTTTTAAGAGAAATTAATACTGTACTATGGGTGTAAATTCCTAAAGTTAGAGTTGAAAAAACATATAAGAATGATAAAAAATAAGAGGAGAGGTAGGAGAAGAGGGGGGTTTAAAAAGGAGCATAAACAGGGGAGGAGAGAGAACAGGGCAGTGGAGGAAAGAGTGAAAGAGAAGATGAGGAAGAAAATCTAGAAGAAAAAGAGAGGTAGATGTAAGCGTTGGAGACATGATGAGGATGAGCAAGGGGAGAGGAGTAGGAGAAAAAGAAGGAGGAAGAGGAGGGGGAGAGAAGAGATTCCATTTCCTGTGGCTATTCTCCAGTGGCTTTAGTGCCTTCCTGTTTGTTGTCTTCCATAATCGACCCCATTGGGAAATAAGTTTGACTTTTTTATTAATATAATTTGCATAATTGATATAAATCACACTTTTTTATTTTTTATTTATTAATTTCAGAGAGAAAGGGCAAGGGAGAGATAGATAAAAATATCAATGATGAGAGTGAATCATTGTCTGGCTGCCTCCTGCTTGCCCCCCACTGGGGATCTAGCCTGCAACCTGCACATGTGTCCTGACTGGGAATCCAACTATGACCATCTAGTTCATAGGTTGATGCTCAACCACTGAACCATGCTGGCTGGTTCTACACTGTTTTTTAAAACTCTAATACTAAAAGCAATATATCAAACATAATGGAAAATGCACCACAGCTTAAAAGAAACACAATAACATTCACATATTTCTTCCATCTAGAAATAACTACCTTTAATGTTGTGTTGTTGATCCTTTAGTACTTTTTCTCTGTGTAGGCATTCTTCTCTAAAAAATAATTTGTGCATCATACTAATAACATAGCACAGCATAATGTACTATGGAAATGCACTGTTTTGCCAGCTGTAAAATATTCTATAATTTATTTAAGTCACATTCTGACCAGGGGATATTGGTATTGTCTATACATGACACTGTGCTAATTGTCTCTGTAGGTAAATATTACCATGTCTCACTGAACTCTCAGTTTTTCAATTGGAAGAATTATTAAAAGAGGGTATTTCACTGGCTTGAAGAGAATGGATATTTGTTTAAGATTCCTGATATATTGTCCAACTGTCTCCTGGAAAGTTTATACAAATTACACTCCTAGGAAAAGCATATAAAACTGTCCATTTCCCAAGTTCTCACCAAGGCTAAACATTGCCTTCTCAACATTTTAATCCATTTGATAGATTAATAAAAGCTATGCCATTTTTGCTCCAATTTTTATTTTCTACATGTGAGGTTAAATATTTTTATTTAATTGCCACTTTATTCTTTTATAAACTGCCTGTCCATGTTATGGGTCCTTATCTCTAAAGAGATGGTATCATTCAAGGTTTTCATTTATAAGAATGCTTATCTGTTTAGGATAGTTACCCATTTTCTGTAGCATCTTTTTCATAGATTCGACAATTGGTCAGTTAGAAACCCGGATTCTTTGTTTAGGGAATTAAAATCACCTTGAAACAACAGAGGTCAGTACCCCTCAATAGGTTTGTTTTGTTTTGAGGGAGCAGCAAGTTTTGCATTTTTCCTTGACTAGGACAGAGAA
>PVJN01022311.1:20109-33764 GCA_004026805.1 Lasiurus borealis | reverse complement strand
GTCATGGAAAGCCACAAACACACCGATGTCAATCTCTCTTTTACACACACACACACACACACACACACACACGTGATTCACCTCTTTTCACCCCAAGGGATTTTCTGGAAAGCCACAAACACACGAATGTCAGTCTCTCTTACACACACACACACACACACACACACACACGGGATTCACCTCTTTTCACCCCAAGCCACTTTCTGGAAAGCCACAAACACACGAATGTCCGTCTCTCACACACACACACACACACACACACACACACACGGGATTCACCTCCTTTCACCCCAAGCGACTTTCTGTGGTCCCGTAGGACGCAGGGAGGAGGCAGCGGGAGGGAGAGGGAGTCTTTGGAAAGCTCCATCCCCGCTGACCTCCCGGAGACGGGGGCCAGGCCTGGAGAACAGGGATGGGGGGAACAGGGGCGGCGGGGGGAGGGGCAGAGAATGGGATTCAGAGTCCGGGCTTATCTGCCCGGGCTCTTCCCCTGTGGCCTCGGCCTCCTCCACCCCAGCGCTGCACAATGGGCGCCTCTGCAGCTGCCAGCGAGCAAAACCACAAGCGCGTAACGAGGACCAGCTGTGCGCCGCGCGCCAGCGGTGACCTCACCCGCCGTTAACCCCGCCGCGGCCAGGCCAGGATGGAGCCCCGCGTGGCACTCAGGCCCCTGTGCCCTCCCTGCTTCCTTCTCCCCGGTCAGGAGACCTTCCCCTGCCCGGCTCGGCGTGGCTCGTGGTTGAGCGTCGTCGACCTAGGAACCAGGAGGTCCCCGGTTCGATTCCCGGTCAGGACACATTGCCTGGGTTTTGGGGCCCGATCCCTGGTGGTGCGGGGCGTGCAGGAGGCAGCCGATGGATGATTCTCTCTCATTGATGTGTCTAGCTCTCTCCCTCTCTCTTCCTCTCTGAAATCAGTACAGTGGTACCTCGAGATACGAGTTTAATTCGTTCTGTCACCTTGAGGCGTGGGAAACTATGAGACGCTCTAAACTGGTGGGTCATGTGCAGCCGGCCGATCCACGAGATGACTCTTATCTCAAATGTTGCTCGTATTTCAAAGCAAAAATCGCTCGCCTGACAGCTTGTATCTCAAAAATCTCGTATGTTAGGGCACTCGTGTCTCGAGGTGCCACTGTAAAACCATATTTTAAAAACAGAGAGAGAGAGAGAGAGAGAGAGAGAGAGGGAGAGAGGGACCTTCTCTTGCAACACCAGTAACAACGGGGTAAGAGAAGAAGCAACACTGGGGCCAGATGCCTGTTGGCCAAGAGTTAACGGCCACGCCTCTGGCTTCCCCCTGGCTGCGTGTCTGCCACCCAGGACGCCCCGGTCTCCGCTCCCATCCTGACCCCCACGCGGATGAGGAGAAACAGACACTGACTCAGCAGTCAGGAGGCCCTGAGTAACACCGCCGCTGCCCCCAGACGCGAACACGTGCGCGCCGTGCGTACTTGCATCTGGCCGGGGACCAAGGGAATGGCCAGTGTCCCGGGCCGGGAGCACCCTTCTCCAACTTATGAGTTACAGCTGCTGTCGCTTCGAGCTACAAGGCGTTCTTTCCTCCTCGCCAGGGCCGACGCAGGGGAGGGGGACCCGGCCCCGGTATCCCTCCCTGCTGAAAGGTTCTGGTTGATTAATGGCTCGAACCCTTACTTGACACCAAGTACAGTGGTACCTCGAGATACGAGTGCCCTAACATACGAGATTTTTGAGATACGAGCCGTCGAGCGAGCGATTTTTTTTGCTTTGAAATACGAGCAACAGTTGAGATAGGGGTCATCGCGTGGATCGGCCAGCTGCACACGACCCACCAGTTTACCGCGACGTGAGCATCTCATAGTTTCCCACGCCTCAAGGTTACGGAACGAATTAAACTCGTATCTCGAGGTACCACTGTATCACATGGGCTTTGGTACCAAAAGCATAAACAGAACCCTCCTGTCCAGATGGCGGGGGGGAGGGGAGGGAGTTAGTATGCAATTGCCATGGTGTCGGATCGACTCACAAACAAGTAGCTTTACAACCAAAAAGACAAAGGCATGAGCGGATCAAGGGGTCTACGGGGTGGGGGAGAAAGAAGTACCCATATTTTCCGGCATATCAGACGGCTGTTGCATATAAGACGACCCCTAAGTTTTCCAGTTAAAATATAGAGTTTGGGATATACTTGCCCTATAAGACAAGACCCAGAGTATAAAATGATCCTGACTTTTGAGAAGATTTTCCTGGGTTAAAAAGTCATCTTAGCCGAGACCGGTGTGGCTCAGTGGATAGAGCTCGGCCTGCGGACTGAAAAGTCCCGGGTTCGATTCTGGTTGGGGGCATGCATCTTGCTTGCGGGCACATCTCCAGTGGGGGGTGTGCAGGAAGCGGCTGATTGATGTCTCTCTCTCATCGATGTTTCTGACTTTCTATCCCTTTCCCTTCCTCTCTGTTAAAAATCAATAAAATATATATATTTTTTAAAAAGTGGTCTTATACGCCGGAAAATACGGTATTTAGAAAAACGCTTGGGTTTGCTCCCATTTTTCCAGCATCCCATCTCCAGAATCATCAGAGAGGATGACTTGACCGAGCATGAAGGTATACATCCTATCATTCTCCGATTTCTGATTAAAAAGTGGGCCCAGGGTATTTTTTAAAAGGATTATGTAGGTCCATACCCTGACCCCTTTAAAAAAACGTCCCCCTCGCTATGACTTCACAATATCTGACAATGTTGTTTTGGGCATTGACAAACACACGCACGCAAATACCGGGTCAAGACACAGAGATGTAGGCATAAGATTATAAAAAGAGACAAGAGACCGAGAGGCAGATGGAACAGTCCCCATACACACACACAGACACACACACACCACACACACACACACACACACACACACACACCCTAGCAAAGTCGGCATCAGAACCAGGGGCAACGGCTGACATTCCAGGGGTCCAGGTCCCCCAGCCAGGTGGGGTACCAGCCTTGGTGTCTGAGTCTCGGTCCCCAGCCCCATTGCTAGACTTCTGATCCACCCCGGGGCCTCTTTCTCCTCATGCCCCTTGAACCCCCAAATCTGCCCAGAGGGTACAGAGTGGTTCTAGAGAGAACCCCCGGGCACACGAATACATAGTCCTAAGCCCATCCATCCTGCGATGTGCAAGAAAAACACACACCAATGAGCACACCAAACCCGTTGTGATTTCGCAAGTATCGTGACTCCTGGCGAGACATATGAAGGAGCTGACTTACTGAAAGCATTAAGGGAATACAGTGGTACCTCGAGATACGAGTGCCCTAACATACGAGATTTTTGAGATACGAGCTGTGGAGGGAGTGATTTTTGCTTTGAAATACGAGCAACAGTTGAGATAGGAGTCATCGCGCAGATAGATGGGCCCCGTTTACCGCGACTCGAGCGTCTCATAGCTTCCCACGCCTCAAGGTGACGGAACCAATTAAACTCGTATCTCGAGTTGCCTCTGTAATTATACAGGCGAGAGGGACAGTGGGGTGGTTCAGGGGGTCGGGGGGCGCCGGCTGCCTGGCAGAGCGGGGAGCCGGGGGCCACGGACTCACACTCGTGGGGGCAGAAGCCATATTTGTTGTCCTTGTCGAAGTTGTAGGTGGTGGAGCACCAGAGGAAGCCGTCCGAGCGGCCGGCGCTGGTGCAGCTGGTGTACTCCTTGCCGTTGAACAGGAAGGGGAATTTGCAGTACTCGCCGTCCGCCGTCCCGTACTTCACTCGGACCACTGCGGGGCGACACGGGGCGGGGTGACCCTCTCCAGGCCCTTCTCCCGAGACCAGACTCCCCTCCCGCTCTCATCGGAGGAAATGGAAGTGCCCCGGGTGGTGGGGGAAGGTGCGGTCCTTGTTGCTAGGTTACAGGGGAGGGAGGGAACAGGCAGGGGACTGGAGAGGAGGATGCTTGGGCATGGGGATGGTCCGGACGGTCCCTTTCTCACCTTGCCCTTCTCCCAGGGTCCACAGCTCGTCGTCGTCAAAGTGGGAGTCGCCCCCAACGCCGGGCCCCGGGGCGAAGGCGTGGGCCAGGAGCCCGTCCTTGCCATCGAAGGGGTACCCGTCTCCATGCTCTGGAACACGCGGGGGGTCAGCTTCCAGCGGCTCCCCACTGGGCCCTGACCCCCCCCCCAGCCACTCCCACCTGGCATGTGTCCCCTCCCCTCTCTGGTTGGGGTTCTCCAAGACACCGCCGGCCAACAGACGGTGCTGCCTGGATGGCCAGCATCCTGAGGTCTCCAGGGTCAAGTCTCTCACCGACAGTCACACCTCTAAGCCTCAGGCCTCCTGGGTCACAGGTCCATACGGCCCACCCGCATCACCGGGCTACTCACACTGTCTATACCGCCTGCCTTTCTGTCTCCACTACTGCCACTGCCCACGCCACCCTCCCACACGGCGCCAGTGGCCACAGCTGCTGGTCCACTCCCTCCCCTGGCTACACCGCTCCCTGCTTTCTGACCTCCTCCCAAGCCCGGGGTTCGTCAGGGCGGACCCTCGCTACCCCACGGAACTTCCTGCGATGAGGGGGACCCGCTTTGTGGGGTTCATCACCACCTGGCCCCCTGTGGTGACCGAGACTTGAAGTGTGGCCGGTGTGACCGAGACACGGGGCCTGGCTTGGACCGCAGGGAAACTAACGGAAAGGTGACCAGCCCTTTGTCGGAGCTACTGCATGGGGGGTGCAGGGAGACCCCCAGCTGGCAGTTCACGCTGCCTCACATCCACCTGGCTCTCCCGCGTCCGGTCTAGCTACACCTCTCGGCGTCCGCCCCTTCCCCTCTCCGATCTCAGCTGCTCTCAGGACCCCGGTGCCTCTCCAATGGCTGAACCCCCCCGTCTCCCCGCTGAGCCCCACCGGCCCCCATGCCGCCTACCCCAGCGGCCGAAGTTGATCATGATGTCGGCGTCTCCGTCGTGGAGGCGGGAGAAGCGGAGCGGGGTCACATTGCTCCAGACTTGGAAGGCCCGGGCGAAGGCATCGTCCACCGTCTCAGGGTCCAGGTCAGGCGTGTAGCCGATGATCCTGGGGGGGGGGAGCGATGCACAGGGGTGAGCAGGCACACGCACGCCAGTGTGTGTGCGCGTGCGTGTGTGCAAGAGCGTAGGTCTACCTGTGCGAGTGCATGGATGTGTGCAAGGGTGGCGCAGGTGCACGGGTGTGTGAGTGTGCATACGCATGTGAGGGGTGCATGCGTTTGCGTGTGCACACAGAGAGGTATATGTGTGTGTGTGTGTGGTGAGCAGAGCTCCCTAGGAAAACAGCGCACCCAGAATGCCTTGCATCCGAGGCCAACACACCATCCTCAGGCCTTGTCTCTGGACTCTCTCCCGCCCCTTCCGGCTGGAGAACGCACGGGGTGAAATCAGTGCACACGGGACCGGGGCCCGAGCTCTCAGCACGAGCCGCACAGAGCAGAGGCCGAAGCCAAACAGGCCTCCGCCGAGGATCATCCTAATCAACACCCGATGACCAGGTCATCATGTGACCCGTTAGCAAGCGAGACCACATTCTCTCCGCCTCCCCAAAGACCCAGCGGGGAGCATCAGCGCCTGGCCGTTACGACACGGCTATGACACGCCGGCCACCGAGAAACCCCCTTTACAGCGGGGACCCCGCTTGGTTCCCAACCAACCCACGAGGAAGGGTTCGTGCGAGCCCATTTTGCAGATTGCAAAGCCAAGGCTCGGGGCGTTGAAACCAAAGTAGCCGGAGACCTCCCGGCTACAAAGTGTGAGCGTGACCTGTAAACTCCTTCAGACCCCGAGGCCTCACGGGGTCACCTCCTGGGCCCCTGGAGACCCCGTGTCCCGCGGCCCGGAGGCCCCGCCTGGGTACCTGTAGGTGATCTCGTTCTTCTCCCACTTGGGCTTGCGGGGGAAGAAGTTGTAGTTGGCCACGTCGGGGTTGCCGCAGCGCGGCTTCTTCATGGTCGTGATGGTGCGCTTGTCCAGGTTGCCGGTCTCCGGAAGCCCGAAGAACTTCTGCATCTTCTTCAGCGCGTCCTTCAGCCCGATCAGGTTGCACTTGTCCTTGGGGCAGCCGTAGTAGGTGTTCAGGTATTGCTGGGGGGGACGGACGCGCCAGAGGTGAGCGGCCGCAGGGGGGCGGCGTGGTCCGGACCCAAGCAAGCTCTCCCCTCTCTCCTGCCTCCCCCCAGCCCCGTAACCCGGGACAGGACATCATCCGGGGACCCCCGGGCACTGCGTGGAGGGTTGGGTTCCCAAACCAACTCTGACGCCCACTAGCGGAGCGACGTAAGAGCTGTAGAGAGCGTGACGTGAGCATATAACCCCGATGCTCAGAGCAGCTCCATAATGTGGTTACTATGACTAACCCCATCATACAGAGGAAGAGGCTAACGCACAGAGAGGTTAAGAAACTTGCCTAACATCACACAGCTCGCAAATGGCAAGGGCCGGATTCGGACCCCAGCAATCGGGCTCCAGAGCCACGCTCAGAACTGTAGGTCACCACCCCACTTTACCTCCACCCTCTTTCACTCCACCTAACGGCGGAGGTGACGTCAGAGGCATTTTTCTCCCATTTCTTACGTAGGGATTCCAGGGCTGTGTGCATGGATGGACATAGCAGCAGACAGACCTGGCTCCAAACCCTGGCTCCGTCATTCCCAAAATGCACTGCAGGGACTCTGCCCAAACAGGGCCTCTGCAGAGGGTCAGGGGCCAACCACCTCGGTTACCTCTTCACCAAATACTTTCTGAGCCCTGCCATGTTCCAAGCCCTGTGCCCCTGTGCCAGTGCTGGGGTAAACTGGTGAGCATGACAGGTGTTTCTGACTATGATTTTTACTGACTTTTTTTTGGTGGGGGGGGGCGTTGTTGGGGGGAAATGGAGAGAAACATCTATGAGAGAGAACCATGGATCAGCTGTCTCCTGCATGCCCCCTACTGGGGACCAAGCTCAAAACCCAGGCATGTGCCCAGACTGAAGTCAAACCAGAGACACTTCTTGGTGCTTGGGATGACGCCCAATCCACTGAGCCACACTGGCCAGGGCGCAACAGAGATAAATGCAAAGTTAAACGTGATGGGTGCTGTGTTGGAGAGGCGAAAGCAGCCAGGAGACCTTGGGATAGGGGTGCGCACCATGTTTGGAGGAGTAGTTAGGGAAGGAAAATGCAGGGTAGAATCTATACGTATAAAAGGCTAATGTGCAAAATGACCCCTTAGGACAGCGGTTCTCAACCTGTTGGTCGTGACCCCTTTGGGGGTCAAACGACCCTTTCACAGGGGTCCCCTAAGACCATCGGAAAATGCAGATATTTACATCAGGATGCATCACAGTAGCAACATTTCATGGTTGGGGGTCACCACCCCATGAGGAACTGTATGCAAGGGTCGCAGCCTTAGGAAGGTTGAGAACCGCTGCTTTAGGAGAATTGCGGATTTTGGGGGGCGGGGAGCCATAAGATTCAAGCTTTCTTATGGCCTAGAAGGACCGTCTTGGGGGACCCCCCAGCTGGAGGCGCTAACAGGTTGCGGGGCCGGTGGTGCCCTTGCCGTGCCCAGCCAGGCGCGCTCACAGATCCGCATCCAGCGCCTCCGCTGGGCGCTTGGCCAGGAGGGAGGGAGGGAGGGCGGGCGGGCTGGCTGCGCTCCCACCCGCCGGGCGCCTCCGCCCCCGCCCCACGCGCCGGGCCTCCCGCGCCGGGCCCTCCCTCCGACCCCGCGGGCCACCTCTCCCCGGTCCCCCATCCCTCGGCCCAAGTTGCAGAATTTGCAGAAAAAGTTCGAGGAAACTTTCCAAGATCCAACCCGTGACCCTTCTGGCCACCTGGGCCGCTGGGCCAGGCGACAAAGATGCGCTCTCGGCGTCCCTTCCACCTCCCCTCCCACCCCCCAACTCTGTGCCCAAAGGTCCCGGCGAGCCGTGTGCGCCCCAGACCCCCCTCTCCAGATGCGTGCCAAAGGTCCCCCGCGTGTGCCAAGCCCGGCTGGGGCCAGGCGCGCCCCATGCGTGCAAGAGGTGACCCACATCGCGTGCCACGCGAGCCCCTTTCCAAAGTGCTTAAAAACACACCCCGCCGCTGGCTCAGGGGACCCCTTTGGGCTTTGTGCCAAAGGCCTACCAGATAGATGCTGGCTCAGGGTCAGCCAGCCCTCCTCCCCCATTCGTGCCCTGGAGTTGTTTACGCAGCCGCCCCTCGGCCAGCTCCTGCGGATCCCAGACAATGCGTCCCCGAGGTTTACAAAGGAGCCCCTTCCTGCGGTGGGTGGGCCCCGCACCCCCTCCCCCAGGCCCGCCTCCCCCGCGTCTCACGCCCCCCGCTGCGTCCGGAGAGGAGTTTCCAAGTTGTTTATCCAAGAGCCCTCCCCCCATCCCCACCTCCCAAAAGCCCCCCTGCGGTTCCCCAAACAGACCCCACCTCTGTCCGGCCCAGGACCCCCGCTGGGCGGCTTCCAGAAGCCCCTCCCCCACGCTGTGTACCCCTGGGGGGGAGGAGGAGGAGGAAGAGGTGTCGCCTGGAGACCCCCTCCACTCCCCACCCCATCCACCATCCTCGCCTCCAAAGTTTTGTTGAAAGTCGGCGGCTCCCGGGAGGCCCGCGGAAGCCAACTCACCACGGCCATCTCTTTGTCCGATTTGGGGGCGACGTCCCCCGGGAACTTGATGATGGGCGACGGCGCGGCGGCGATGGGCCCCACCAGGCAGCCCAGGACGCAGAGCGCCCGCAGCGCGCCGCCGCTGAGCGCGCCCCGGGCCACGAGCGTCTCCATCCTTGCGCGCCCCTCCCCAGGCCCCTGTGCGTCGCCCCGGGGAGAGAGAGGTGGCCGGTTTTGGCTTCGAGGTGTGTGGCCCCGCTCCGCCGAGCTCCCTGGGACAGACAGACACCGCTCGCCCCGGTGGTGGCCTCGCTTTGCCCGCGGCTCCGCTGCGCGTGGCCCTGGTTCCCTGCGCCTCCGTCCGTCCGCCCGCCCGCGCTGCTCGCTGCTCGCTGCTGCTGCCTGTGCTGCCGGCCGCGGAGTCCTTTTGTATGTTTAAAGCCCCAGATGCACAGCCTCCAGCCACCCCTGGGGGAAGTCTGCATGCAGCGGAAACAAGGGAGGGCAGCCGCCAGATGTGGCCGGCTGGGCTGGGAGGGCGTTGGCAGCGCGAGGAGGTAGCTAGCGGTGGTGTGGGGGGATGGGGCGGCGCGCTCAGGCCCGCCCCTCGCTGCTGCCCTGTTCGCCCCGCTCCCTCTTTTTCTCCTCTTTTTCTTGCTCAGCCTGTTTTCCCCCCACGCCGCCGCCTCCTGCTGCTGCCCCAGGCCTCATCTTGCACCATCAGTTCTCGACCTCTCTCTTCCCTTCCCCCTCTCCCCCTTTCCCCCACGAATCTGGGCACCAAGCCCAGCGACCCCCTGCGGGGAAACATCTGGCGGGACTCTCCAGGAGCTGAGGTCAGAGAGCAGCGGTTCTTGGAGGGACGCGGGCCTGGCCTGCAAACTCCCAGTGACAAGGGTCAGGAACAGATCGGCCGCCTTGCGGAGGATCAGACAGGCTGCAGATGTTTCCAGTGGAAAGAGAGATGGTCAGAATGCAAAAAAGCGATGCAGAGACGCAGGGAAGGGTCCTTCCTTTCTTCCTTCCTTCCTTCCTTCCTTTCCTCCCTCTTTTCCTTTTTTTCTTCTGCAAAGGTTTAAGCATTTACTGGGCCTCAGGCATAATGCTAGGTGCTAGGTATACCCTTGGGAACGCTAGTGCTGATCAGTGTCCCCTCCTGCTCTCCATAAAGAGAATTAAGTGGGTGCAAGGCTGTGATGGGCAACACCGGCCTCTAAACCAGCTCAGATGGGCCCAGGACACTTCTCGCGGGAAGTGACTTCTGAGCTGCGACCTGAAGAACGCAGGACAAAGGAGTGTTCACTGGGTGGGCCCCGGTGGGCCAGGGTGGGCCCGGGTGGGGTGGCACAGATGTTTCAGGCACCGTCCAGGGCACCATGTGGGGAGGTCCAGAGATGAAAGACAAGATCCCGGGAGGAAAACGTTCCCTGCATCTGAGAAAGGTGAGGGGCTGGGAGATGAGCCAGGCCTGTTGGGTCATCAGCAAGGACCTATTGGAGGAGCAAAGTTATGGGCTGAGAGGGTCAGCAGTGGTCAGCCTGTGAGGGCCTTGGGGGGTGGAGGGGGGTGTCATGGTGACGAGTCTGGTCTTTATCTGAAGGACCGAAAACACCTCTGCAGCTCGGTCCTCCGTGGGTTTAAAATGGGCCCAGGCCAGTCTGGCAGGCCTTTGGCCTGAAAGGAGGCCATGGGGAGGGACTTTGAGGGCGCCAGGCCCATCGACCTGACCCAGGGTGCAACCTTGGCTTTGGGGGAGGGTGAGCCTGAGGTCAGTGAGGAAGGGGGTTCGCCTCTTGGCTGCGCCCCTTTTGGAGCCTGTCTCGGCCTCGGGGAGAGCCAGCCAAGTTGGCGAGGCGAGAGAGAGAGAGCTGGGAGCGAAAACGGAAAATGTTGTCTCACCGAAGCGGAGCCTGCAAAACCCGTGGCCTGTGGGCTAAATCCAGCCTGAACAGCATTTTGAAACTTGGGAAGCTCCAAGTGAAACCCGGGACTTTCTGGTTCCGTTTCAGAAATTCCCCCAGAGCTCCGGCCAGCCCGGGGCCCGGCCCACATGGCAACAATTAGGCGAAGCTGAGGCACGGCCGCTCCCTTCCGAGCGAGCCAGCCCTTCGGTTTGCCGCAGTCCCCGCCGTTCTCTACCGCCCGGCCCGGGACTCAGCTCGCGTCTGTCATCCACTTGCCCTTGTGGATGACAGGGAGCCGTGTACTGCACCTGGCAGCTCAGGGGAGGCCTGTGTGTGTGTGGGGGGGGGAGGCTTATAAACTCGGGGACCAACAATAACCACATTAGGATGGTCTGAACATTAAAGATGGCTGACTTGGGCTAGAAGTGGGTCCAGGTGGGTAGTCACATCCTCGGCCTGTAGTAACTCCCTTGACAGAGGTCATTGCTTATCTCGAGTGAGTCTGTCTACTGTCCTTTGGCACCTGAGATGACACACCTTTGAAAGGGCAGAACAATATCCGTTTCAGACCCCTCACCGCGGGGCACGGGGACCAGAGCACAGACCACAGAACCATGGTTATCTTGTTCCCATCTTACGGGCTGCAGATGCTCTTTGTTAACGCTCCTGCACCCACCCATGTCAAGAAGTAGGTGTCTCTCCATTTTACTTTTTATTCTGTCCCAGAGATTCCCCCCTTTGCTTCTTCCCCTGGGAATCTACCACCAAGAGACTGCCGGTAACCATCCCACGTCTCCAGCTTCGATTCTCGCGTCTAGAACAGTGGTTCTCAAGCTGTGGGTCGCGACCCCTTTGGGGGTCAAACGAGCCTTTCACAGGGGTCGCCTAAAACCATCGGGAAATGTAGCCATGTCGTTTACTGTTGTTATATGAAGACTGTTACCCATGCTACACCATGCTTCCAGACAAAACTTCATTTATTTGTAATTAGAAATAAATACTTCACAATATCTAATTGTGATTATCACTATGCTTTAATTATATTCAATTTGTAACAATGAAAATACGTCATGCATATCAGATATTTACATTACGACTCATAACAGTAGCAAAATTACAGTTATGAAGTAGCAACGAGAATGATTTTATGGTTGGGGGTCACCACCCCATGAAGAACTGTATGTATTAAAAGGTTGTGGCATTAGGAAGGTTGAGAACCACTGGTCTAGAACAAGCCACACCAGGCCATTTTCTGAAGCCTTTTCTTGAACTGTCGAGATTTTTTTTTTTTGCTCCCACATAATCATCCTCCGTTTGGTCCAAATAAACTCTTAATAAGACTTACTCTCAGGCTGGATTTTGAAAATATATATATTTGCATTGATTTCGGAGAGGAAGGGAAAGGGAGAGAACGAGAGAAACATCCATACAGAGAGAGAATCATTTATTGGCTGCCTCCTGCATACCCACCACTGGGGATTGAGCCCACAACCCGGGCCTGTTCCCTGATGGAATTGAACCGAGACCTTCTGGTTCGTAGGTTGATGCTCAACCACGGAGCCACCCTGGCCGGGCTAGGCTGGCTGTTTGTACCTCACCATTTACTTGGTTTAGGAGGTAGGATTCCAAAGAGGCACCCCCAGGACCTGCCTCCCCCTGGACTGGGACATGGTATTTGCAGAGGTCACTGTGACCCTCATCCTCCCCAGTTTGCACCGAGTACACGTGGGTGAGTTTTTCTCAGATTTCCACACCCTCCTAAAGTAGGAGGCCCTGTCTTTATTTGAGCTGTTCTTTTAAAAGATGTCCTCAAGGTGGCACTAACGGTTAAGGGTTGAGATAACGCGAGGATGGGAGGAAAAAAAACAAAAATCGGGTGGCAAGTTTTTCATTTTGGCTATTCAGCTGGAAAATGCTGTAAGTCTGAATAAAACCTTTGACTGGATAAATAAGAGTTTTTGGCTCCAAAGATAAGAGCTAGGTACTCCCTTCAGCTCACATTCTTAGCTGACCAAGCATCTATGTGGAGGGGGTGGAGGGTATCCCTCAAGACAAGCAGGGAACGTCCACCCAACGGTGATTAATTCACTGCTCCTGGGACACGCACGTAAAGGGTGGTCACCTCGTGCTCTGCGTCCTCACACTGTACTGGACCCATCGGAGGGTTGAGTGACTCAGGAAGTGACAGCCCCCTTGAAGCCGAGTCCATAAGCATCACAACTCAACGCGTTCCTCAGTCTCCCTAGAAACTGGTTCAGACTCTGCAGCAGTCAAAGGAAAACTGAAATTATTGTGAAAAGTCAGGCCTCCGCGGCCAAAAAGCCCTGGCCCCCAACCCCCAGCCCCCAGCATCCGCCTACAGATAAACAATTCGCAGGGAGCCTTCGCTGAACTTGCAGAAATGGGAAGATTTCGCTGGAAGCCATAACTTAAGATGCCCTCAACGCAGTTCTTTTGACACCTAATTTTTTTTGGGGGGAAGGGGTGGCGGGGGGTATGCACCATGGAGGAGTGGGGGCGATGGGGACCCCACTCTAAGTCAAACTGGATGCCTGAGATGCTTATCTCCATTGTCTTCTCTCCCGAAAGCCAGGAGGAAACTTGTCTCTGAGCTGAGGGAGGTTTCTGAAGCGGCTCAATGCCAACACTCCATTTCCCCCACTTCCCCAAGTGCCCTGCTGTGCCCCTCACTTCCTCGTCTGGATTTACTCTCTTAACCTTCTCCCTCTCTCTCTCCTCCCCCTCTTTCCCTCTCTCTCTCTCCCTCACCTCCGCTGCAGCCCCCTGCCGGCCTAGGGGACACTCAGAATGAAAAACCAGACCGGCATCAGCAGCGAGCAGCACAAACAGGAACCCGGCAGCTCCGGCTGCAGACAGGCCCTCCCTCGCAGGCAGAGGGGAGCCGGCGCTGTATCCCTTGGACCAGAACGGAGCGAAGATTCCAGTGCTTTGCCAGGACCCCCGCGGGTCTGCAGAGGATTCTCATTTCCCTGTTAGAGCACAGACCATCCTGGCTGTTCGGACCTGGACCGAGGAGCACGCCCACTGGTTCTGGGAGGAAGAGCAGCGGAACGGACCCAGAAGAGCGACCAACCAGAAAAATGCCCGCAATTATCCCACCGGCTTTACCAAGCCGGACCCCAGGTTCCCCCTGCCCCGCTCTCCCCCCCCCC
>PVJN01022311.1:5194-20009 GCA_004026805.1 Lasiurus borealis | reverse complement strand
ACTAGACGAAGAGCTTATAGCTTGGATGACCATGCTGATGGACTGCTGATTCAGGGAAATAGCCATCTAAAACAGCGGTTCTCAACCTGTGGGTCGCGACCCCTTTGGGGGGTCGAACGACCCTTTCATAGGGGTCGCTTAAGACCATCGGAAAATGCAGATATTTACATCATGACGCATCACAGTAGCAACATTTCATGGTTGGGGGTCACCACCCCATGAGGAACTGTATGCAAGGGTCTCGGCCTTAGGAAGGTTGAGAACCGCTGCTCTAAAACGATTCAAAAGAGAAGAAGACAAAGTGGTTCAAATCATGAACTTCCAGCCCCAACAATCGAGCAGTCAGAGACCGAGACCTCCCCGACGCTCCTAGAGAGGGGATAGGGGAGTGTGTGCCTATGGTGAAAGCTGCTCACCTGAAGAGGGAGTGGGGATCAGGAGCAGAGAAAGGGAGCGGGCTGACAATTCTCAGGGGGAAAGGGGTGAGGGGGGTGCAGGGAGAGGCTGGACAAAAATCATACACCTATGGAGGAGGACAAGGCGGGGGAGGTAACGGTAGAGGGAGGGCTGGGAGTCGGAGGGGAGCTAAGGGGGGAAAAAAGAGAAACAAATGTAATAATCTGAACAATAAAGATTTATTAAATAAAAGAAAAGAGAAGGATTGGAGAAAATGGGGTGGGATTTAACAAAAGCAAAGAAGCAGAAGGAAGCATGGGGCTGCTCCGACTGAGAGAGCATCTCCCCCCATCACACACACACACACACACACACACACCGCTTCCTTACTGACACTTCAAGTGACACTGAAACGGCCACCGAAGGTGAACATGACTAAAGCCCTCGGGGACGCTGGAACAGCTTTACCTGTTCCTACCCTGCCCAGCCGGCGGCCCTCTCCCTCGGGGAGAAGCTTGTGTGCCGATGGGAGCGATATCTAATCCACCAGTATCTGAGCACAGCCAGTCTGCTGCCTTCCAGCCAGGGTTAAAGGGCAACTTATGTGTCTGCTCCTCAAAGCTCCTCAGCTCATCTTGCCTCCACATAAGGTGAGTGAGGCTCTCTTGAAACCAGCCCCACCCCCCTGTTCTTCTCCCCAGCAGGGGCAGATGGGCTTAAAATTAATTAAAAGAGATACTGAGTCCATTTTAAAGGAACCTCCCGCCGAAACCGGTGTGGCTCAGTGGGATAGAGCATAGGCCTGTGGACTGAAAGGTCCCAGGTTCCATTCTCGTCAAGGGGATGTACCTTGGTTGTGGGCATGTCCCCAGTGGGGGGCGTACAGGAGGCAGCTCATGGATGTCTCTCTTCTCATCCATGTTTCTAGCTCTCTATCCCTCTCCCTTCCTCTCTGTGGAAAACCAATGAATTTTTTTTTTTAAAGAGTTGATTTCCCAGACATGTGGACGGCAAACTGCGGCTCACAAGCCACATGTGGCTCTTTGGCCCCTTGAATATGGCTCTTCCACAAAATACCATGGCCTGGATGAGTCTGTATAAAAAAAATAAATAAAAATAATAAAGGAACCTCCTTACGAAGAAATGAATCTTGAGACTGACTGTTGGAAGATGCTCCAGTATAGTGTCAGTTCTTTCCAATACAGATACCAGTATGCCTAAGTCAGCCACTAACTAAATTAACTATGGACAGAACTATGCCTCTACCTAATAGTCACCAGTATCCTGGAAGACCTGATGAGGTACTGGAGTTAAGTCCGTTATTCCAGATGGCATTATAATTCCATGCCTGAGCCTCTGCAATTCTCCTATCATCCCAGTAAAGACACCCCATGAGCAAGGACGGAGATTCGTGCGGGAACTCGGAGCTATAAATAAAACAGTTCTTCCCACCCTGGCCGGCGTGGCTCAGTGGCAGAGTGTTGGCCCTTGCCCTGAAGGGTTGTGGTTTCCATTCCCGGCCAAGGGCATGCACGGGTTCATTCCTGGGTCCCCACTGGAGCACATGCAGGAGGCAACCAATTGATGTGTCTCTCTCACATCAATGTTCCTCTCTCTCTCTCTCACCCCTCTCTCCCACTCCCTAAAGATCAATGGGAAAAGATACCCTGTTGTGAGGATGAATAAGCAAAAAGTTATTCCCAGACATGTTGTGGTTCCAGACCCACACACCCATGACCAAGCTATTCCTGTGGAGGGCCAATAGTTTTCAGTGCTAGCCGAGACCAGTGTGGCTCAGTGGTTAGAGCGTCAGCCTGCGGACTGAAAGGTCCCAGGTTCGATTCCAGTCAAGGGCATGTACCTTGGTTATGGACACATCTCCAGTGGGGGGGGGGCATGCAGGAGGCAGCTGATGGATGTTTCTCTCCCATTGATGTTTCTAATTCTCTACCCCTCTCCCTTCCTCTCTGTAAAAAAAATCAATAAAATATGTTAAAAAAAATAGTTTTCAGCGCTAAATGAATGCAGCTCGTTTCTCAGCATTCCTGTAAACAACAACAACTAAAGGATAGTCAGTATCTCTTTGCTTTGACCTGGGAGGATCCAGATTTTCCTGGGACAGCAATGCCCCGGGGACATACAAAGAATTCCACCTATTTCAAATGCTAAAGGCTGATGGGAACTATGTTCCAATTCCCATGATCCCACAGGTGGACGATGGACTTTTATGCTCTAGGAAGGTGGTCGGCACACCGCTGTTTGCCTCATGAGTTTGCCGACCGTTGGACTAGACTCCATGTCACCGTGTAGTTGGGAGCTGTGAGCATTAGGCAGTTGTGGCGTATGGTGTGCAGAGTGGTAAAGGGTGGCATAGGACAGTGTATCACAACTTACCCATTCCAACAGCTGGCCGTGAAGAGACTGGGTCTCCAGGGACAAGCTTGCATTCTGTTTTTTCCCAAGAGAATTTGCCTTGGTTAACAACTCCTCACCCTGAGAGACTCAGAGGAAGAACAACCTCTCTCTCTCTCTCTCTCTCTCACACACACACACACACACACACACAGCAGCTGAGACTGGTTCTGGCTGGAGGTGGCACAGCTGGACTCTATGCATTCATGGCCCAGCCTCCCTGCATCCTCTGATACTCGGGGGCACCCAGAGGGAAACACGGAAGCAGCTCTCGAGACCCCACTCGGGGACACATCGCTGATAAGCGTCCTTCCTTTTTACACGTGGAAAGCACAGACAGGCGGCAGGAGTTTTAACTCAGAAACGTGGAGATCGGGCCTGGCTGGGGGTGGGGCTCAGGGATGGGACATCCAGCTATGATCCAGGAGGTCATGTTTTTTTCTTTTGTAAATATGTTTTTATGAATTTCAGAGAGGGAGAGGGAGAGAAAAAAAACCATTCGTGATGAGAGAGAATCATTGATTGACTGCCTCCTGCAAGCCCCCTACTGCAGATCGAGCCTGCAACCCGGGCATGTGCCCCAACCTGGAATCGAACCGGTGACCTCTTGGTTCACAGGTGGCCGCTCAACCACTGAGCCGCACAGGCCCGCAGGAGGTCATGGTTTGATTCCCAGTCAGGGCACACGCCTGGGCTGTGGGCTCAATGTTCAGTAAGAGGTGTGCAGGCAGCAGGTGATCAGTGATGCTCTCTCATCATTGATGTTTCTCTCTCTCCCTTCCTCTCTGAAACCAAGACACAAAAAAAACCTCAAAAAACAACAACAAAAAAAAAACACAGCAAAACTCAAACACCCTGGAGATCACCAGAGACCACAGGGTATGACAGTCAGCACTTAGACCCTGCAGCCAAAGGTCCCTCTCTGCGAGGCGGCCCCTCTGCCACAGCGATGCTAGGCCAACACCTGGCAGACAGACACAGTTGAGGGCTCCTGATGGACGTGCCTCCTTTGGGTGCGTCCCCGCTGACTTCCCCCCTTCTTGTTCCTGGAACAGGGTTACAGGAATCTCTTCTTTAAAAAAAAATTATTGATTTTCTACAGAGAGGAAGGGAGAGGGATAGAGAGTTAGCAACATTGATGAGAGAGAGACATCCATCAGCTGCCTCCTGCACGCCCCCTACTGGGGATGTGCCCACAACCAGGATACATGCCCTTGACCGGAATGGAACCTAGGACCTTTCAGTCTGCAGGCCGCCGCTCTACCCACTGAGCCACACCGGTTTCGGCAGGAATCCCTTCTGGGTAGTGCCGACCTCGTTGGCTTGGTGGCGGGATCTTATCTGGAGGAGGAACAGGCACGGGACGTTAACAGAGCTGCATCTGCAGAACTTCCACCATCGGGCGTTCTTATCTGCCGGCAAGGAGGAAGGCCAGCCAGCCAGGCAGGCGGGAGGGAGGATGGCTGAAACCGGAGCTTTTCAGCCGGCGGAGAGCCTGCAGCCAGCGTTCGCACTGAGAGCCGCCGTGACCCCGGTGTATGTGTGTAGCTCAGGCCTTCAGAATGTGGTGGAGGCTGTCCGGCCGGTGTGGCTCAGTGGGTAGGGCGTCGGCCTGCGGTTCCAAGGGCATGTACCTTGGTGGTAGGCCCCTCCCTGGCCCCTGGCCCTGGTCGTGGCTTCTTGCTGGAGGCAGCCAATGGATGTGTCTCCCTCACATCGATGTTTCTCTCTGTCTTTCCCGCTCTCTCCCCCTCTCCCTAAGAGTCAATGGAACCATATCCTCGGGTGAGGATTTAAAAAAAAATAAAATGTTGTGGAGGCAGCGAGGCTGCTTTGCTTCTCGGGCGGCCCATGCAGACTGGGGAAGGGGTTGCAGGGTTGGTAGGTGCCGTACAGCAAGCGGAATAAGCGGCAATTGTAAAAACTCCAGGTCCTTCTAAAGCCGTCCCCGCGGGAGCGAAAGGAGGTCATGTAGCTGACGCTGCAGTGAGACAGGGGGTAGTCACCGCCACGTTATTAGACTTGGAAATTCCCTTTGCTTCCTCGTAAAGAAAAAAAAAAAGAAAGAAAAAGATTCACATTTCCAACAGGCAGTTAAGGAGGAGGAAAGAGGAGGTGGCCACAGAAAGGGAGAACCTTGCCAGGTCCGGTGTGGCTCAGTGGATAGAGCGTCGGCCTGTGGACTGAAAGGTTCCAGGTTCGATTCCAGGCAAGGGCAGGTACCTTGGTTGCGGGCACATCTCCAGTAGGGACGTGCAAGAGGCAGCTCATTGATGTCTCTCTCATCAATGTTTCTAACTCTCTATCCCTCTCCCTTCCTCTCTGTAAAAAATCAATAAAATATATTAAAAAAAAAAAAAAAAGAAAGAAAGAAAGAACCCAAACAGACAGATAGGATTGGAAGCGACCAGAAACCAATGTTACCTATAGAAGCCCACTCCCTCTACTTCCACACGGACAGGCGCTAACGCCCAGGGTCCTGAAGAGATGGTGTCACGGACTGGACCATCGATGGTCCTGGAAGCCTTCACCTCCTTGGGCAGCTAAACGCAGAGGTGTCAACTCCGGGATTCACATTTCTCCTCTAAAAACGAAAAAAGGAGCAGAACGGCGCATGGGCGTCTGCCTGTGTCTGCCCCTCGCCCCTGCCCAGAGCGACCTCACAGAGCCCTCGAAGCTGAGGAGCTGCTGACATCAGAAAAAACGTGTTTGGTTGCCTGTCCGCTGCTAACATCAGCCCTCATCCTAGTTAGGCTTGCTCTTTGGGCTTCTCTCAAAACTTGTTCTTAAAGAACCCAACCGGCAATGACCGCGGACGGTGTGTGAGACAGCTGTGGAACTATTAATAATGCTCCCTCTATGGTTGCTCTTTAGAAATTTAGAAGAAAAGTCTTTAAAGAAGGAAGGACAGGGCTGTGTGGGTATTTGAGAGAAGTTAAAAGAAAGTAGTTTGTCCCAATGAGTTGGTTATTTCCAAACGAGTAAAGAGAGACAAAGTGAAGACAGGGGGGAGCTGTAGATTAGTGGGGAGCAAAATGTTGACAAAGGACTTTTTAAAAATATATATATTTTATTGATTTTTTACAGAGAGGAAGGGAGAGGGATAGAGAGTCAGAAACATCGATGAGAGAGAGACATCGATCAGCCGCCTCCTGTACACCCCACAGTGGAGATGTGCCCACAAGCAAGGTACATGATGCCCCTGACCGGAATTGAACCTGGGACCTTTCAGTCCACAAGCCGACGCTCTATCCACTGAGCCAAACTGGTCTCAGTGACAAAGGACTTTTATGTAGAAACGCTACAACCCAATTATGGAAACGTGCTTGGCCCCTAACCCAGTAAGGACTGCCAGCTGTGCTGAGACAGAAGCTGCTGTGGCTGTGGACACAGGGCCCTGTATCCCAGCCTCGAGGCGCAGGAAATAAACTGATGAAACTCTGACTATTGGTCTGGCCTCTGGAAATTCATAGAAACATGGCCCTCCATCACAGCCACGAGGCACAGGAAATGTGCTGACGAAACCCCGACTGCCCGTCTGGCCGGTGGAAATGCGTGGATGGTAATTATCACTTGCACCATTGTGTTCCTGAGGCCGTGGCCCTGAGTGAACCTTAAAGTCCCAGTCTCCAGTTGCACAACCAGCAGGAACCAGATACATAATGAATGGCACTTGAGTGTTTCCAGTGGAAAGGAGAGGGGCCATAGTAAAGTCGTAGTGCTCATAATCTGAAATAATAAAAGCGTAATATGCTAATTAGACCAGATGTCCTACTGGTCGACCTTCCGGAAAAAGCCAGGGCTATGAGGGAAGCCAGAGTGAGGTCAGTGCCGGCAGCTAGGGTAAGGAAGGCCTACTCTTGCACAGATTTCATGCATCGGGTCTCTAGTCATCTTACTAATAATAAACGCCTAGGTGGTCCTCACGCCATCACAAGATGGCTGTGCGAATGCGAGCAGGTGGGTGCGGCTGGGCTTGACGCTGAGTGCGTGGCATGGAGCCTGCCTGGGGGTCATGGCCCTATGCTGTGCGGAGAAGACCAGCAGGTCCCCGAGTGGTGTGGAGGCCTGAGGGGGGCTGGCCTCCTCCACCTGGCACAAGGGAGGCAGGTCTGGTGGGCCCCTGGGTGGCACAGAGGTCTGGGGGTCTGCAGCTTTGGCCTACCTCTTGGGGCAATCCATCCAGGAGCCTGAGATGGGTAGATGGGGCCTATCTCTTTGGGGGTGATCCATCACGTGGCTCCTGCACTATGAAGGGGACAGACCAGGCTGGGAGGAGGCACTGCCCCCATTCAGTGTACAAATTTCATGCACCAGGCCACTAGTAATAGTAGTAGTAGTAGTAGTAGTAGTAGTAATAATAATAATAATACCAGGAATTGGGAACCCGGCCTCATGGTCAGATGTGGAAGCTGAAGAGGTGTATACTGGACCCTCAAGCTACACATGTCTTACTAGGTGCAAAACACGGAAACAGGAGACAGACAGAGCTTGGATCATGGTGGTGTGTAGGCTAGACATGACCCAGAGTGTTTCTGTTTCTTCCTGACGGCCCATCAGACCCGACTGCTCCCCACCTCTCCCTTTTGAGACAGATTTGGCCTTGACTGTCATCCAAAGTGACAGTCTTGTCCCATCCCCCGTGGTTCCTTGTTCAGCAAGACAAACGCTGACACTAACCCTTCCTGGGAACGAGCCTTCCTAGCGCTGTGGGCCCATAGCATCCACCCTTGAGGTTGGTCATCAATGCACCCTTTGGGTTGATTTATGGCCAAAAGGAGAGACTGTGGACAAAGAAAGGGGTGACGTACTAACCCCCAAGACCCTGTGGAAGGCCTTCGAGACTCAGAAACGAACGTAACCGCACCGGATGGTCTGGACACATCACTAGCGTGGGTGAAAAGTGGGTGGGAGGGGGGTAGTCACATCCTAGGCCTGTGGCTTCCTTAGCATAAGTCAGTCTTTATCTTAAGTGAATCTGTCTACGGTTCTTTCCATCTAAGATGACATGTGTGTGACATGGTAGAGAGTAATGTCCTTTCTCAGAGCCCTCAGGGCACATGGTCAGAGCACAGACCACAGACCCTGTTGCTATCTTGTTCCATCTCATGGGCTGCCGATGCTCACTGTTAACAATCCTGTGCCCACGGATGTCAAGAAGTAGGTGTCTCTCCATTTTATTTCTTATGCAATCCCAGAGATCTTTCTGCTTTTCTACCTCCTGTCCTCCTTTAATCTCTCCCCAACTGGATTTCATGTTACTCTGCTCAGATCTCCTCCTCTGATTCCAGTATACAAAATTTATAGTAATAAAAGGGTAATATGCTAATTTGAGCGAATAGACTTGACATCTTCCGGATGTCCTTCTGGACAAAGCCATGGTGGCGGGGCTGAGGCAGAGGTGGTTAGGGGCGATCAGGCTAGTTGAGGAGAGCAGTTAGAGGTGATCAGGCTGGCAGGGGAGCACAGTTAGAGGCATCAGGCAGGCAGGCAGGCAGGCAGAGAGGTTAGGGGAGATCAGGCAGGAATGAAGGCGGAGTGGTTAGGGGCAATCAGGCAGGCAGCGAGGTGAGTGATTAGGAACCAGTGGTCCTGGATAGGAGAGGACACAGGCCAGGCTGAAGGACCCTCCCTCCGACCCCTCCACACACAAATTTTGTGCACCGGTCCTCTAGTTTTTTATATAAGTTGCAAAACTGCCATTCTCAGAAGGGGGTCCTCATGTGAGGTGACCGGAGAAGATATGACTTTGGGCGGTGGGCACACCGTGCATATACAGATCATGTAAGATAGGAGTTACATAGGAAACCTACACACGTTCATGTTGACCAATGTCACCCCAATCAGTTTAATAAAAACCAATCAATCAACAAAACACTTTATCAACACTTTATCAACCCATCGAGATTTTGCTTCCTGGCAATTGTTCTTTGTGTGGCTCAAATAAACTCTTATAAGAGTTTTTATGAGGATGGGCATTCTTTCATTGACAACCCATTTGACATTTAACCTCTCCGTAAGACATGGGGGCCTAAGCAATCAACTAATGAATTAAACAAAATTTAATGAATTGATCAATGAATTCTGGGCACAGGCCCGGGTTGTGGGCTCAATCCCCAGTATGGGGCATGCAGGAGGCAGTTGATCGATGACTCTCTCTCCTCATTGTTTCTCTCTCTCCCCCATTCCTCTCTGAAATCAATAAAAACACATTTTAAAAAAAAAGACTTTGCTGAGAACCTACTGGACACGGGGATCAAGTATCAAGTACAGCTGGGCCTGTGATGGGGACAGGGGTTTGACGTCCATCACTCTGAAACAGAACTGGGCTCCGGTGGCCTCAGGGCTGAGGGGCTAGATCCCCCTACCTCGGCAGGAAGGGGTGTGGGTGCCCTGATTCTGTCAGGCGGGGTTATCCAGGTCCCCCCAGTCCTCAATAGGCTAAGCGGCTCCTTCTGCGGTTGCGTGGCGCCATCTGGTGGCCACTCTGGGGCGAAGCAACCTCGGGGCTCGGAGGCAGCCGGGTCGGAGCGTTCTCTGGGCTCTTGCCGCCATCTAGCGGCGTCCAGGTGCAATCACAGTCGATCCGTTGCAACCTCAGAGTCAGCAAGGCTGACTCCTTTAAGACATTCCTGGGCTCCATGTGTTAGGCCTACGGAATCCAACTTTGGGGGACGTGGGGGTGCATTTTCAGAGCCTCGGTTTTAGACAAGATTCCCAGGTGATTCTTAACTCTGGGGAAGTTTAAGCGTGAGACGCACGACCTTAAAGGGACCTCTGCCCAGGTGTAACTAACTGTACCTGCTCCCCCCAGCTGCTCAGTATAAAATCGTCACCCTCTTCACACCTGAGACACGCATTTCCCCTACAACGGCGAGCAGACTGAGGCCCGTGAGCACACAGCGGGCTCTGCCCATCAGAGCGAAAGACGTGGATGCCGGAGAAATGATAACGGGCATTGGCGGGCATGCCTTATGATTTCGCCAGACCTGACCACTTCCTCTGTCCTACACACAAGCCCCCGAGGATCCTCCCTTTACCCAGGAGGAAACGGAGGCCCAGTGAGTGAGTGTGGAGCCACACGCGGTCTGCCCTGAGCCAGCCGGCCCCTCTCCGGACATCCAGGGCCATGCCTGCCTCCCATCTGGGTCTCTCTGCCCACTTGTTTATTTATCCGGCCAGTGTTTATGCAGCTGGTGCTGGACACCGAGTACACAGCAGTCATCAGCTACGTCCTTGCTCTCCTGGGGCCTGCAGTGGCAGGACAGGGGGGTGGGGGACAGAAAGAAGGGGTAATTTAGGCCATAGGGATGAAATGGGGGCTGGAGGGCGGGGAGGTGGGGGTGGCTCATGCTGGTTGGCCCAGCTGAGGAATTGGATTGTGACCTGAGGACAGTGGGACCCTGTGGATTCTCAGCCTTTCTGAGAGCCCACGTTCGTGTGTCGGTGGTGTAGCGATTGAAATTGGGAACGACTGAGGAATCCCCTCACGGCTAGGCTTGCAACACTTCCTCCCCTAAAGCCAGGCCTGCAAACTGTTAAAGAAGGGGGGGAGGGGAAGGTTCAGAATCAGGGTGAAAAGTGTGAACCTGCCTCTGATTGACTGCAACCTTGAGCCTATTATCTTCGGCCAGACCGCAGCACCTGACCTGAGTCCGTTAGGCTAACGAGGTCAATCAGCCTTGATTGGAACCTCCTGGGTTAGCTGGCCCCTTGAAAAAGAGAGACTGCCCCTCTGTCGGTGCTCTTACCAGGCGAGCCCCTGGCAGCCCGGCGGCCAGGCCCCGCCTGACGTGACATCATCTTTAAACCCTGCGTGGCAATCCCCGACGCACCGCCGTGATGCCCAGGAAGACAGGTGACCTGGAAGTATGCAACTGGAAGAACCAGAACCCTCCTGTCTCGCTTGCTTTGTCCAGAGAAGTAAGTTCTACCAGAGGAGCCAACGTGTGACACTGTATGTGCGAACTCTGGAACATGAAGTCATCGCTTCTATTGAATCGTCACTCTGAGGGTGAGGGTTCTCAGTTGGCTTGAAAAACACCAGCTGATGCTGGTTCTCTGCTCTGTGGGCCCAGGAGAGGCTGCCCGGGCCGGGCCAGTGAGTGAGTGATGTTGGCTAATTCTGGTGAGCTGGGTTTGCTGTGCCGGAAGTACCCATCCACCCACCTGGGACGATTGCCAACAGCTGGTGAACTGTGTGGATTGCAAAGAGGGCATCATCGTGAGCGGCTCCAGGGACAGAACGGCCAAGGTTTGGTCTTTGGCCTCAGGCCGGCTTGGCCAGTGCTTACACACCATCCAGACTGCAGACCGAGTCTGGTCCATTGCTATCAGCTCTTTTGTGACTGGGACGGCTTGTTGTGGGCACTTCTCACCCCTGAGAATCTGGGACCTCCACAGTGGGCAGTTGATGACGCACCTGGGCAGTGACTTTCCCGCAGGGGCTGGGGTGCTGGACCTCATGTCCCCTTTCACGCTCCTGTCCTGTGGCTATGACATCTATGTTCGATACTGGGACCTCAGAGTCAGCGTCAGGAACCACTTGCTGGCCACAGGTTCCTCCTACTGCGGGGTTGTACGACTATGAGATCGGTGCCAAAGGGCCTGCTTAAATCGAGATGTGGTCTTCCTGTTTTGTTATACTCGGTGTCTATTAATTGCGCATCACAAACCAGGTTCTGGAAGTGATAAAGGACAGCGTGTGAAGTTGAGCTATGGGATTGTGGTGGCGATATAGGCAGGGCCATCCCAGCTGTGGGCCAGGGAAGCCAGCTACTCAGGGACCTCTCTTGCTTGGAGGGTGCAGTGATGATGCTCCCTACCTGCACCCACAGTACTTGTCTGCCGTAGTCACCCTAGACTCTGTCATCTGGGCACAAGCCCTAGGACATGGGACCTCTGCCCAAAAGGCCGAGCTGATTGCCCTCACTCAGACACTCCGATGGGGAAAAGGAGCCAGGCTGCTCGTCAGCTAAGGTTTGAGCCCAGATTCGAGTCTGTGATAAACTTAGGCCTGTTTGAATTCGGTTGGTCTTTGTGGTCTGTCTTGTGGGGACTCGCTCCATTACAGGTGGCTTCTGTTTTTTTGTGTGTGTGGTTTTTTTTCCCCATATATTTTGATTTTTTTTTTTTTACAGAGAGGAAGGGAGAGGGATAGACAGTTAGAAACATCGATGAGAAAGAGGCATCCATCAGCCGCTTCCTGCATGCCCCCTACTGGGGCTGTGCCCGCAACCAGAATACATGCCCTTGACCGGAATGGAACCTGGGACCTTTCAGTCCGCAGGCCAACGCTCTATCCACTGAGTCACACCGGTTTCGGCTGTCGGTAGCTCCCTGCGTGTAGGGATGATCTTCCTCCTCCCAGCCCCTGTCTGATCAGTTCCTTCTGCACCCAGGCGGCCAGGCCAGGTCCGGAGCCCAGGGGTTTGAGCTGGAGAGGCTCTGTCTGTGGCCAGTGTGCCCCGTGGGGCCTCTGGGGCTGAGATAAAGGCTTCTATAACTCGGTACCCCCCTAATCCCCCCACACACACTCTCGAAGAAACCTCCATGAGATGAAAAGAGAAAGGGACCATCAGAACCTCCTGCATGTTGTGGGGCCAGCAGGGGGCCCGGGAGCCCGGGGTGTAGCCCCCGCCCCCCGCCCTCAAAGCACCCCCCACCCCCGCCCTCGAATTCCGAAGCATCAGGCACCAATCACACCCTCAGCCAGCAGCTGGTGACCCCAATCCTGCAGCGGCAGCAACAAGCTCCCGCTATTGTTTTTCCAAGAATCTGGTCAATCCCCTTTCCAGTAAGGGCTGCCATCTCTCCCTCCTCCTCCCCTCCTTCCCCAGCTCTGTGCACACTGCCTGCCTGCAGGGGCGCTGCCCGCCAGCACCAGCCTCCCTTTGCACAGGGCCATTGGGGCCCGTGTGTGCCCGCCCATCCCCGTGTCCTGGGCCCATTGTCATCACACTCCGCTGGCTCTTGCCTTCCTGCCAGGGGGGGGTGGAGGGAGGGGGGTCAGCATGGCAGGCCCCGCCCCCTCCCTCCACGAGGGGCAGCCCCAGGGGGAGAGGGGCCTAGTCCCGAATCCCAGAGAGCCTTCGGGTGGGCATGCAGACCCTGCGGCCGGCAGCCAGAGGGGGGGGGGCATTTCGAGGGGCTCCAAGCTCCACTTTGTGGGGGCGACACACCCCAACTTCCTTCGTCCTTCCCTTCCTCTGCCTTCGAGACGGCTGGAAACGGCCTCTCTCCCAGTGAACCGGCGGTGGGCACCCAGCTGCCCCTCACTCCTGCTCTCCAGGGCGTCTGTGCATCCACCCGGGCAAGGCACGGGGCCTGGGCCAGCTGCCCGACCATCTCCCTGGGCCCTGGCACCGCCGCCGTCTGTAAAATAAACCCATGCCACGCCGGGCTCAGGGGTGGTCCCAGGCGGCTCTGTGGAGGTCACACCCAGTGTGTCCTTAGTATAGTGCAGCGGTTCTCAACCTGTGGGTCGAGACCCCTTTGGGGGTCGAACGACCCTTTCACAGGGGTCACCTAAGACCATCGGAAAATGCAGATATTTACATCACGATGCATCACAGTAGCAACATGTCATGGTTGGGGGTCACCACCCCATGAGGAACTGTATGCAAGGGTCGCGGGCCTTAGGAAGGTGGAGAACCACTGGTATAGCACCTGGAGCGCACAGTAGGTGCTCAGCAAACAGCTCCATCTCCGTTTCTCAGCAGCAGCAGTGTGTGTGTGTGTGTGTGATTGATCCAGGTCAGCTGCCTCATTGTCTCGCAAGGGTGGGGGTGAGGGGCACCAGACGTGGGGATCTGAGGTCGAAGATGGGTCGCCATCTCTGACTCACTCAGATGAACGGGGCGGCAGCTTTGGGTGCCAAATGTGGTTCTTGTTGTAAGGATTAGACGCTCTAAACCCAGCTGGAAGATAGTGTCGTGGCTTGAGAGGGTGTGTGTGTGTGTGTGTGTGTGTGTGTGTGTGTGTGAGCAAAGCTGCAATCCCCAGGCATTTATGAGGAATAAATTGGGCCCTCGAATTCCTCGGCCGTAAGCCTCGGAAACATAATCTGCCATTCCGGACTAAGGAACGTGGTGGCGTCTCGTCAGGATAATTCCCCGGCACACGTTGCTACTTATAATTACATTCACTCTTAAGGCGCCCAAAGTGTGTTTCTCGGGGGATTATCTGTTTGTATGAAGTCATAATGGTGAAGGGAAGGGATCAGCTCGCGGAATACGTGCGGCCGGTCCTTCTAGGGGGACGCGCACTCCGATGTTGATCAAAAGCTGGGCAGACGGAGAAGATGGACTATAAATGTGGACAAGGTCTGAGCAACAGGCTGACACAAACTGGGGGTGGGTGAAGAGCCCTCTCTCCACCCTGCCTCTCAAAAGGGCAAGAGGGAAAATTAACATAAAGAGGCAAGCTCTGACCGGTGTGGCTCAGTGGATAGAACTCGGCCTGTGGACTGAGAGGTTCCAGGTTCGATTCCGGTCGGGGGCATGTACCTTGGTTGAGGACACATCCCCAGTAGGGGTCATGCAGGAGGCGGCTGATCAATGTCTCTCTCTCATCGATGTTTCTAGCTCTCTGTCCCTCTCCCTTCCTCTCTGTAAAAATCAATAAAATATATTAAAAAAAAAAAAAAGGAGGCAAGATGTCCCCCTCCACCTCGGGGAACAACTTGACTTTTTTTTTTTTTTTAATTGCTTTTAGAGAGGAAGGAAGAGGGAGAGAGAGGGAGGAACCTCAATGATGAGAGAGAACCATTGATCGGCTGCCTCCTGCACACCCCCTGCTGGGGACCAAGCCCACACCTGCCCAGGATTCGAACCTGGGACGACCCTTCAGTCCCACCGGCCGGCGCTCTATCCACTGAGCCACACCGGCCAGGGCTCAGCTTCTTTACGAAGTGACGCCGCCCTGGTGTTCCCAGGCCTTCTGGTGTTTCAGCGTGGTGTGCGGGCAGATGTGTGTGTTTTCCGGGGGCTGGGGGGGGGGGGGGGGG